>APFE031309849.1:651-36810 GCA_000404065.3 Pinus taeda
CAGATGTGCATTAACCATATACATGCATATATAAACAAGTACACAAGAATATGGAAGGAAACAAGAATAGCTTTATTCAGATGAAAATTAATAAGAATATTACAACCATGTGCTCTGACCCAGCATCATCCTCTAGCTAAGAAGCCCTTCTTCACCTCAAGGAAAGCTAGATCACCCAACACTGTGAATGTACACCAAAATACCAACAACACTTCTCTATAAGATACAAAATTCCAACCTCCTGATCTCTGTGATGAGGGATCCATATATAGATGATTACAGAGAGGTGAGTCATCTTTTGGGATCTTGATTAGTGTCTTCTCTCTAATAGTTCCTGCTTCCACTTAGAGAATGATGATCTCTTACTCATCACTAGTCGAAAATGGAGTGGCAAGTGTCAGAGGGGAAGCTTCTGGAAGACTCCATGATCTTCCACCTCACATTTTTGTCCCTGCCATTTGTCTATTCCCGACCATCACACCCTACAGAGGAGCAATTCAGTATGCATCGCACCGTGTACATTGGGAAGGTGATATGCATCACACCCTCTACATTGAGCTTTCAGTATGGTCTAGTTTTGACCATTTATGAGAAGTTTTCAATGGAGAACTTCTGGGAGATGATGTAATCAGTTGACCTTGTTCCTTTAGGCAGTGAAGCAACACTTTTAGGGACTTAGGAGCCCTTAGTTTATGGACATTTATGATTGGGGTTGAAGTGCCCAAAAATTTCTATAACATAAATGAACGCCCAATTCAGCCTCGGATTTAGGTGATCCTAATGGTAGTGAAGGTTATTGAGATGTTTCAAGTGAGTGAATAAGGAAAGCTGATTTAAAATCAACTCCCTTATCTAAAATCTCAGAAACCCTAGGTAATAATTGTGTCCAATCTAGATTTGATGGAATGTTCCTAAAGGGATCTGATGATAATATATCTTCAGACTGCAGCGTTGAAGAAGAATAAGATGGTTGAAGTATTCTTTTGCAATTGGCCCTTCTCACAAGCTTTTCTAGATTTGATAGAGGACTAAATGTGTCAAGTTTAGAATGGGATCTAGTGTGCTTAAAAGGTGCCAGTTTGGCATAGTGGAGTCACTTGGTGAAGAATTTTGAGCTATCTAGACCTTTAGTCACCTTTAAAGGAATAGGATTTATATCATTGTCCTAGGAAAACTAATCAAATTTGAGTCCCCGATAATGGCGCCAAATTGATGTTGTACCTCTGAGATAATAATGGTCAATTGATCATGCCAAAGCATCTAAAATATTTGTTTTTGGGTTTTGGTTTCGGTTTTTATGGAGGACCAATACATAAAACAAATTATAAGAATGATGTATTAACTCTTTTAAATAGTACTAATAAATAACTAAAGGGATGCTATTTAACTTCACATAGTGATTTTAATTTGATAAGATGTGCAGAAAGAATAGTAAGGAGATATGATTGGTTTAAATTTTAGACAAAAAGATAAAACATCTTAAGTGGGAAAAATTTTGACCAATGTTCAAAATTTAAACAAAATATGCTTAAAATTACATAAGATACTGACAATTTTATGATTTATAAGGAGCCTCTCAGACAAACAGTCCAATATCTCAATCTCTTTATAATAATAACTTCAGAAGGAATTTTAAGAATAACTGTAACACACTTATTCTCACCTAATATCTACGTAAAACTAACATATGTAGAATTAAAAAAATGAATGAAACACATGAAAGACTTACAGAAGAAAACGAGACTGCATGATACCAACTTCAGAATCCTTTTCTTTGTTATTAGTGGTCTAGAAAAAGCTTGTACACCAATGCTTTGCAAATTTTCTTATGGAAAGGTATCACCTTTAATAACTCATAGAAGAGAGTTACTTATACTAGTTTGGATAGTAAAAAATATCCTAAAATGATTACAAAAATAGCCAAAAAAATAGGGAAAGAAAATTGTTGAATGATGTGTCCCGATTAGGTAGGAAGTTGTTGATGACTATTCCTTCAAAAACTAGTGTGTTGTCTTCTTGTTGGAATGGAAAGTTAATAAATTGTTTCACACAATTGATCCCACCTCTTCTCACTTGGTATCTCCATATTTACCATTATTCAAAATATATCATCAACTTCGATATATCTTTCAAAACTAGGTTTAGTGAGAGAAATATGTCCAACTTCATATTTGATTGTGAGGTCAGGGCTCAAAGCTTCCAAAAACTCTTTGCGACTAATCTTTCCCTTTATCCCTACAAATTGACTGTTGTCTGCTGCAATAGTATATAGTATTTCATAGTAATCATCCAATTTTACAAACTGGTCATTTAATGACACTAACTCTGGTAAACCTTTCTTTTGCAACATATCGAATTTAGAATGAAACCTTATTACTAAAGTGTTCAAAGCTTCACACTTTGTTTTCAGCCGAGTTAGTAGATTCTTCTTCATTAGGACTTTTTTAATCTCCAAAATAGTAGTTGTCCTATCTAGAATATTTATCTCTTGTAACTGTTGCCTAGTCCTAGAGTTTAGTACTTTTATCGTCCCTGCTACTTCATTGGGTTTTGTGCCGAATGCTACCTTTTGATTATCTATCTATGTCCTACATCTAGTAATCAATTCTTGCTGCTCAAAAACCATTTGTATGGATGGCCATATTTCTATTATGGAGTGATTGATATCTAACCAAATGTCTTCTTTGGCGTGGGCCAAAGTGGTTGCCATTAGAGTCTTGCTCTCTAATTGTTTAACCATGAGCTCTAACCTGTGTGACTTTTTCATTTCCTCTACATACAAGGTACCATTCTTTACTTTCTGTGACTCTAGGGTTTGGAACTTCTCAAGAATCTTTTCATTTTATTGTTTTTGTACCTATAACTCCTGTGATAACCTTGTTGTTTCAACTATTCCTGAAGATGAAGCAATATCAATAGGAGATGAGTTTAGTTATGTACCTCCTATGGGAATTGCTGACACTGAGCTCACAACAAGCTGTGCTACCTCCTTTTCCTTGAGTAGTTGTTCTATTTTCTCTTCCATTTTCTTGATCCGTATGTTTTACTCAATGATGATATTCAACATCTCCTCCTTGTGCTATTCATTTTCTTCCATCTCTTTGGTTTGTGGATCCCCAGTTGAAGGCAATTTCAACTTTTTCTTCAAAGAAGTTATCTCTATATTATTTTTCTATAGTATTTCTTCAATTCCTTTATAGCCTTAGGGATCATATCCAATTTTGACAATAATATCTTCTAAAGACTTTAATTTGTTATATTTAGCTAAAGATGACAGTTTTTCAATCTTAAGTTGTGATTGCACATTTGACAAAGTAGTTGTGAGCCTGGAAAGAGACATGGAAGTTGTAGTCATCGTCAAAAATAATATTTCACTTGATTTCCTATGCAAATCAATTTGACCAATAGGATGTATCTGGTTTACATCAAATTAAAATATGGTCTTCTTGTAATCTGTTGTGGATTTAGGAAATGGAATTTGAGATTGCAAAAATTCCATTTGCATCCTTCCTCTTTCATTGTCAAAGGTAGAGAGAAGTCTGTGCTGAGAGATGGATGTATGTTTCCAAAATTCAATGTATACTTGTGATTTAAGACTTTCATTCATTTGTTTGATTTCCAAAAATGTTGAGAAGATATTAGTATCTTCTACTAAGTTGGTCTCAGTTGACTGAATAATCCCCATAGGTTCAGTTGAAGAAGGAGATGAAGAAGTAGAATGAGGTTTGGGATAAATGGTCCCTGCTGATGAAATATCTTCTAAATCTCCAAGACCAATGATTTCTGGTGGCTTACTTTCTGATGACGTTGACAATATCGTGTTCAATTTCTTTTGTAGTATAGAATACTCTTTGATTGATTCTTAAGCTGACCGAGTTTCCTCTCCGAATCTTTGGTGTTGACTACTCTGAGCGACTGGAGTATTTACCTGTGGAGTGGTTATAACCTGTTCATCTACTTCTAGGATATTTCCTTCAGACCGTTGCTCTTGGTTCATAAAATTATCCAACTCTGACCTAGTAGTATGGTTGTAAGGTGTTGCCTTCAACTGAAACCTTAGGGATGAAATGATCCCAAAAGGATCATAAGACTAGGTGAAGCTTGGTTGGACATTCATGCTCTTTAATAATCTTTCTTCCTCTATACCTGCAGGCCCAGTATTACAAGTGAATGTCCCTACCTTGTCCTTGAGTTTGAACTGTGACTTTTTCTTACTTGAGACAAACTGGAATTCATCCATATTTATCATCTGCCTAATGTATTCCAATGAGAATATCCTCATTGGCACATACTTAGGCATTTTTTATGGACCTAATTCACTACCATATATCCCATTCTCAATGTAGTTCTAGTACAGATTCCGGTCACCAGTCTTGGTATGCTCAGATAAGTGCAATGTATTCTTAATCTTTTCTCCATTCTAAGCTCTGCCTGGCTATTAAGTAATTGAATAACTGGATGTAGAAAAGAATATATGAACTGAGAGAATCTAAACCTGGATGATGCTACTTTCACTAACTATGTCTAGTGAATCACTAATTGATTCACTCCCTGCTCATCTTTCATGTTAAGCTGAATATGCGATGAATCTCCCTGCTAAAACAAAATCAAATGGATTATGACTGAGCTATATATGAAAACTCCTTGTGTCATAAAATTCATAAATTGTTCATATATATTATCAACTAGAAATTGGCTATAATTATACATGAAAGCAACTTGATATTCTTTATTGAAAATGGAAAAGAATCCAAGGACGGATTCATCAACAACTTGATAATTTTCATAACCTAGGAGGTATGATAGCAGGGAGATGATATGTCTATTGGCTTCAGGGAACATACAAGATGAACAAGGTGCATTTATCTTGGGTAATTCAGCATCTTATGGTAGACAAAATTTCAAAGATAAGGGCTCTTTGTGGGAAGGTGAATTTGTAGTAAAGGTCCATGAGAGCTGTTGGTGAGAAAAGGCCAAGGGAGTCAGATGAAGGTATCATTAGCATTTGGTTTATACTCTAAGCAGTAACGGTGATCAAGATTTTTCCATCTTGAGTCATCACTGTTCTTTGCACAGGATCATACCTGGTATGACACCATGTGATCAAATCAGGGAAGTGATGAGTTTTGGGAAAAGAGTACAAGGGAAAATGTGTTTCCCAGAAATGAATGGGATCTTCTTTGTCTAGATATTTCTACTTTAACCATAAATGCAATTCATGGAAATCGAATTCGCATTCACAGTCAGTGATTTTGAATAGGGAGTCTACAAGGGGGATATGATCCAAGTCAAGCAAAACTGTAGAGGGATTCCCTTCATTGGTAGTCTTTTGTGTTTTAACCTTGGGAGCCATCTCGCTGCAGGGGGATAATTTTGAAACTGATTTTACTGAAGATGGATGACAAAGGAAAATGACACAGAGCAAATAAATATTTTGGTGTATGGATGGAAGCAGAAAAGTGATATAGAGTATAGCCATGTCAAATTTTATAAGTGAAATTGGGCTTAATTTTTCATTCGAATCTAACTGTTGGTGATTTATTGCAAAGGAGTAGGATTAATGTCTAACAGGAGGGTAAATAGTTAACTTAGGCTAGCAACACCTTTAGATTGTATGGTGAAATGACTTTGTGACATGGCAGGTGGTGATTAGGTGAGATATAACGAATTAGTGATGTGGAAAATTACATATGGAGGAGGAGATAATGAGTCTATAACATGGCGCGAGAACAAGGTCAATGGTTGGAAAGGAGAAAACCGTTGGCGGGATTTTGGGGGGCGGGGGTGAGGTGGTTTTCAGTTTTGAGCTTTGGGGGCCTGAAACGGTAAGGGAGTGCCACGTAGAAAAATAGAGCGACCATTAAAACCACTTTTTGAAGCCCCCCCGGCATTAACTCGAAATGGCCGAAGGGGGTCTGAAAAGCTTCCTCCATCGTTGATCCAGGGAAAGTGAATCCTATCCGTTGAAAGGTGCCCGAACGCTATTCGACGCTTGACATTACATTTTTTCACTTCCACCATATGACCATATCATGTGTTATGAATTATTTTCAAAGAGATCAAGTTCTAAATAGTAATTAAACCCTCATTAAGGAATTTAAGCACTATTTAATTTAAACAACAAATTTCAAAGGCGCGTTTGAACTAGCAACCTTAATTTTTGTTTTCTAAAGAAAATATTTTCTTTTAATGTGTATCTAGCATTTTACCATTTGTCTTCCTTTTTAAGAGCAACTACCCTATCATTTTTTATGATATGGACTTGAAATAATAATAAATCCTAACATCTTTTATTTTCAATTTTGTTTTTGGTCCATATCCTAACTTATCATTTTTCTATGTCATTTTTATTTTTTCAACTAATGGCTGACTTATCCAAAAAAAAGAGCTACAACACATTGTACATCTCATAGTTACATTAGCTAGTCATATCTTTCGTGCTAACTAAAACCCCTCACTACGAAATTCCTTTCCCTTTCTTTCCTCCTTTGTATTACGTAGGTCTAGTGGATACTGAGGTCATGCCTCATCCCATGTGGAGCCAAACTATAAATCTTTTCCTCCTCTTCCTTGATAATTGCACACTACGCATCCTTGGTCAACAAGCTCATCTCCTTGTCTCATGGACCTCTCCACTGTAAAATACCTTGATAGGTTTTCCACAATTGCATATTGTATAGTTCCAGAGGAAATTATGGTCATCCTTGGGTACCTATAGTCCTTAACTATGTACTTCCTAGCCTCATAATCCCAAATACATTGTACATTTCCCTATCATAGCCACCATCTCCCATGAGTAAGAAAATGTAGAATATATGTTTTTTGGAATGATGTTAGATTGCCATTACGGGACTTAATTTATAGATGTTATCATTTAAACATGTCAGGGTGATGCTAAAGGGAGGTTCTCAAGGAGGGGTTACATGATGACACTTGTAAAGAAGAATACAAAGGAGGAACCATCTTGAGGAACATGAAGGAATCTTCGACCAAGATAAAGTGATGGAAGCTCATGCTAACTTTGAAGGTTCCAGAACTCATCTAGACACTTAGGAGGGTGAACATGAATTATAATCAAACATCCATCATGAAGAAGTTAAAGTCATAGAAGTATGGATAAGATATTGACATTGATTAAATGAAATATTATTCAACTATTGCGAAGTCATGGCTACTCAACGTGTCATTACAAAGTCATATGTGTCAATGTATTGTACCACATCACTTATGGAATGTTATTATGTAAATTTAAAAAAATAAGATGTGAAATATGTGGAAGCCCAAGGTCCCCGCAGGGAATGTAAAAAGTCCCTAGAAAGTTCTAAAGTCATGTAGAAGCTTAAAGTTCACATAGGAATTCGAAGAGTCATGAAGGAGGTCAACGGTCACATGTGAGGTGAAATTTCTACTCATTTGTGATAAATAACACCTCATAACTTAAGCAAATGGACTTTTGGACATTGGACTTTTCACCTTGGCTTCTTTAGTTTGGCATAGGAGAGGAAAATCCTCCTTTGGAGGATAAAGTGGTGACTTAATTTTCCATTATTGGAGCTAGTGTGGAAACATTGTAATTGTGTATATTGGGAATTTCACTTAATATATGAAGCTCTTAGAGCCAGATCACTTTCTTGCATATGTCCTAAATGATTATGAAAATATTCTTTCATTGTTTGCAACGTATGTTTATGTTAACACATACTAATGAAATGAACTATTTCATTGGCTTTGGTATGCATCTTGTTGAATGTGCATTATTATTTTCTTGTATGATCATTGTTATCTTGTGAACTAATTTGTAGGTTAACTAACAATCTTCTCATTCTCTATATGTCTATTTTAGGATAATACTATCAATTTCATTAGATAGGCTCACTCTTTATTTCCCTTCTGTAAAAGTACCTCATATACATTATAATTTTATTCCTCACGGTGTCAACTTACTTGCATATTTCAAATATTTATTAAACAATCTCTTATGTCAATAATGTAGCCAAGGATAATGGCAAACCACCTTATTTCCCGATTGGGACTCCTACTAATAACAATTTGAGGTCTATTTGTAACTTCATACTGTCAACAAAAAGACATACTTGACTAAGGTAAAATGTAGTGTTGAACCCCTTTTTCGGGCCCTATGCTTCTATCCTCCATGATATCTCAAAGATATGATTGCCAAATGGTTGCAACTCTAAAAAATACTGAATCAATTAGTGTATGTTTACATCTATGTCTTATGTTGGGCATGGAATCCCCCCACGACATGTTTAAGGCCCAAGTTTTGACAAAGTCTTTGTAAAAGCTCCGCGAATTGCGGGCGCGGAGAAAGAAAGTATAATGGAGTCATAGGGTTTTCCACCCTTACTTTTTTAATGTAATGTCAACCTACCCATGGTCCACAGACCATGGGATTGTATAAATAGAGTGAGGCTCTAATTTGTAGAGAACATCAATATGATGACTAAGATGAAAGCGGAAGATTGAATCTAAGTGTGAAAAGTGTGTCTTTGGGTTGTAGAGTAGGAGAAGGATCTGCAGTTGAGTGCATAGAGGCCTAGTAGTCCACAACTGAGTGCACAGACCCCTGTAGTTGAGTGTGTGGGGCAGATCAAGTCTATAATAGTTGGAATATTTAATAAAGATAAAGTTTACCTTATTTCTGTGCACCTTCTTATGTTTCAATATATGCTTGGTTGTAATTTGTAATTCTACTGTTTATATGATGTGCAAGCTTGTCTGAATGTTTCATATAGATAACTATAACACAAGGCATATAAATACACAAGGGTAATTAATTGATATAAAAGGTTAAGCGAAATCGCAGTAGATAGCCCGAGGTAGCGTAGAAGCTCCACAATCCCTGGTTAGGGCTGTGCGAAGGTAGTATATCAAGGCGCATACTGTAACCTGTGCATAGGGTCATCCATTGAGATCAGTCGACCATCTTAGACATCTCAAGGGTGCAGAAACCTAGTTCTAGCACCCTCCCATACTACTTTGGGTGAGACCTCAGTCCGTGCTCCACGAAATGTTACCGAAAGGGCCAGTAGTACCAGGATTTGTTTGGATAACTAACTCTGAACCTAGGTCAGGCCCCTATAAGCCAACAACTTCTACAAGTTGTGAATTCAACTCCTTATATCCAATCTTAAAGAGGTACTATTTATCAAATTTAATTATTGTTTGCTAATGGTTTTTCATTTAGAAGTTAATTATTTTGACAATACTTCTTTAAAAAACGCCTTTATTTGGGCCTTGGTAGTAGAACATAAAGTTTCTTCTTGAATAAGATCTCCTAAAACCAAAAATGTTTTGTCTCTTGTTAGTCCTTCTAATGTGCCCCCCTGTCTCATCCCTAACACATCATAATACATCCTAATACATCATAATACATCCTAGTGTACATTTCATAAGACTAACTCACATAATTTTATTGAATCCCAAGAACTTAGAAATGTGTGCCCCAATAAGACTCTTTTTACAATGTTTTAGAAACCAAATTCCCCTACCTGGCATGCAATTATTTCTTCAACAATATTAACAAAGTAGACTCGCATGTCATCCCCATGAATCTTAATTAATCCAACACCCCTATTGCACCTCTGTTTTCCTGTAATTGTCAAATAAAACATGATTTTGTTATTTTTATCATCAAAAATTTGAGTCAAAAAAATCTTATGGCACAGGACTTGGTTCAATGCCTTAGCCTTCCCACCACTACACACCCAAAACCATTTCAACTCATAAAAGCTTGAAATAAAGGCCCTCATCTTATTGTTCCCCACCACTTTGATGTCACCTTTGATATTGGGCATCTTGTAGTTGTTACAACAACCTCTAAAACTTTGATCTTATTCAAAATTTGAAGCCCCTAATGATCGTTTCATCCTTTTGTTTCAAGTCATAAAGGTAATATAACATGTGTTCAAGTGTTCATAAATCTTCAATTTGTTAGGTCAAGATAATACTAGTGTAAACTCCCTATTTTTATTATTAGTGTAGCCCCCACACTATTATTTTTATTTTTCTGCCCATGTAACCCCCCCATTGTTATTTTTGTACCCCATAGAATCCCACTAGTATTATTGTTGTGCCCTTAAATTATTATTTTTATGCAGGATTTTGTTATATTATGACCCCTTATACTCCCATATATATTAACGAGGTCTTTTTTTTTTTTATATCATCCTTTAATTATTTATTTATGTGATGTGAAGGACGTTTCCCCCTCAAATTGGCTAATTCTAAAGTCGTTCATCTATATTTTATTCTATTCTTTGATCTAGTTACAAAACATGTGGTATTACAGCTTTGGATTCTAACGTTTCACTACTTCAAACATGTCATCTTGGAATTTTTGATATAATGTATTTTATACAAAGCTTCAAAGGTTGAAATTTTTATAACATGGATATGAAATCATGGTAAACTTTGTGTGGAAATTCAAGATCTTACTCCTCTATATTTTCTTAGATATGGTCTAAAGAATTTAGAATTTATACATACTCTAGAAATCAGTCTCAAACAAGTAACCTAGGTGAAATCATCATAACTTTCTTCTAAAGCATAGTATTTAAATTCCATAAAAAAAATAACAAAAATTACACATACTATAGTTGATCATGTTTTAATCTGAGGACCGAAGGCTGAACCAGTGATACATGGAATCCCATACAGGTTTTCTATACTTAACGAGTCCATAATCAGGGCATCGTGGGAGATTTCGCATAGCTTTATATTGAAAAATCCAATCTTGGTCTAACTTATGGAATTGGAAGGAAAACTCAGAGTGCTACCCTAGGACCAAATTTCAGACCTTGGGAGGCTGAAATTTCAGAGATACAACAATTTCAATATAAAGCTCCAAAAAGTAAGAAGAAAAAGGTGTTAATTTTTTAAAATTGGCATAGGTTTTGTTTGAAAAATTAGTATGAAGTAGTTTGAAGGGCATAGTAAATAACATACATAATTACTTGGTTCCAATATGCCTTGAAGAAAACATGGATACTCCTAGTA
This sequence comes from Pinus taeda, assembly GCA_000404065.3. NCBI lineage: Eukaryota > Viridiplantae > Streptophyta > Pinopsida > Pinales > Pinaceae > Pinus > Pinus taeda. The sequence continues at coordinate 11,668 of APFE031309849.1, forward strand.
AGCAACCAAAAATCTCTACTATGACATATGATGAAGGGGAAGAAATGCAATGTGATATATCAAAATTATGTGACCAAATGCCAGAAATTTGTCTCTTGCAAAGGGTAACCAAAAGTTAAATGGAAGCTAATACCAATGGTTTTAGGAATGGTATAAAAACATACATGGATGGTTTGAATGATGGATTAAAGGGAGACACGAAAGGTTTGAAGGATGGACTAAAAACAAACATGGGAGGTTTGAAAGAAGGTTTGAAAAAGTTTCTACAAGAAATGTTTCCTAATGTCGAAAAAGTATTCGGTAAAACTCATGATGAGAACAAATGCAATGATAATCATGATTTTAGAGACTAAAAATTTGGATTGAAGACCAACCACATTCTAAATATCGATATGAGAAAGTTCAAGGGAAAGGATCTAGTAACATGGATACTACAGATGGAGCAATATTTTGATCTACATGATGTGAAACACACACAAAAGGTACGCATTGCATCTTTATATTGGGGAAAAAATAAGTTTGTATGGTATCGATGTCTTTGTTATTGTAAACTACTTGTCACTTCCTTAGTTTTTATGGAGGAAATGATAATGCATTATGAGGATACAAAAAGAAACACCTTCTTTAGCCAATTGACAAATATCAAACAAAAGGATTCAATGGTGGAATTCAATGAGGATTTACAAAAATTGATTATCAAGGTAGTTGATATTCCATAGGAGCATAGGATTGTTCTCTTAATAGGGAATTTAAGGGATAACATCCAACATGAGGTTCACTTTTGTGAACCTAATTAATTGGAGAAGGCATTCAGGGTGGAAAACAAATTTGAAAGAAAAATTATCACAATGAGGAAGTCTACCACTTACAACTATAAAAATGGAATTGTTGCTACTTCTAGCCTTCCACAAGCTACACAGTTGACACCACAAAAATTGGAGGGAAAAAAGTAAAAAGGTATTTGTTACAATTGTGATAGAAAATAAAATAAAGGTCAGAAGAAATTATTTTACATATATTGTGAAGAGGAGGAAGAAAAGGAACAAGAAACATCAAAATAAAGGGATATACACTAGGAACGAACCCCAGACAAAGAAGAAATGAATTTGACAATATCTTGTAATGTATTAGAATTAATTACACCTCCTCAAACTCTCAAAATAAAAGGATATATCAATAAGAAAAGGGTAATAGTTTTGATTGATTCAGTTAGTACTCATAATTTTATTCATTTTAAGATAACCAAGGAATTGAATTTCTTTCTATATCAAACACGATAGTTTCAAGTGATGGTTTCAAATGGAGGGACTATAAATTTCTTTGGAAAGTGCCATACTACATGGCTAATCATGGGGGAATATGTATTGAATAGTCTACTTATTTATAGTCCAATGGGTGGTGTTGATGTCGTACTAGGAGTCCAACAGTTACAATCTATAGGGATGATAGCTTTTAATTTTCAAGAACTTTTCTTGAATTATTTTTCTGAAGGAAAGAAAATTGAACTATGGGGTATAATAGGGAATCTATGGAAGATAATAAAATCTAATGGAATGACAAGTATTTTGAAGAAATAAAAAAGGGGCGTAATTTCACAATTATTCTCACTTGAGGTTCAAACATTCATATCATATATTTCTACAGATCTCCAAACTTTCTTGGACAATGATTTTAGGGTATTTGAGCCTCCCAAAGGCCTCTCACCTATTCATCATGATTATCATGTTATTCACTTGATTCCGAGAATTCTTCCTCCAAACATTAGGCCTTACAAATATCCCTATACCCAGAAGAGTGAAATACAATGTATGGTTGCGTAAATGATAGAGGCTAGTATAATTCAACCTATTCAATGTTCTTTATTTACTCCAGTAGTATTGGTGCACAAGAAGGATGGATCATGGCATATGTGTCTAGATTATGGGGAGCTTAATAAGCTCACTATTAAAGATAAATTTCCCATTCTTTTCATTGATGAATTCTTTGATGAATTACATGGAATAATTTACTTTAGCATGTTGGATCCCCATTCAGGATAGCATCAAATTAGAGTGAAGGCTGAAGATATTCCGAAAAACATTTAAAAATCATGAAGGTCATTATGAAGCTTTTTCCATGTCTTTTGGTCTTACTAATGCACCTTCCACATTTCAAGGTTTGATGAATTCCATTTTCAAATCCTTAGAAAATTTGTGTTAGTATTTTTTGATGATATACTAATCTACAACAATTCTTCAAAGCATCATGTTCAACTTGTTCATAGGGTACCCAAACTATTGGAGGAGAAATAATTTCATGCAAAAACCTTTAAATTTTTCTATGGAGTATAGGAGGTGGAATGTTTGAGTCATATTGTATCTCATGAGGGTGTTAAGGTAGTCACTAAAAAAATTAAATCCATCAGGGAATGTAAACTCCGCACAATCCTAAAGCATATTTGAGGATTTCTTAGGTTGACAGGGTATTATCACACGTTTGTTAAGAATTATGGGAGAATAAAAGTGCCTCTAACAATAATACTAAAGGAAGATGCATTTTCTTGGACTCCAGAAGCAACTAAGGACTTTGAATGTATTTAAGAGGTAATGTGCCAAGCACTGGTCTTAGTTGCACCAAACTTCACAAAAATCTTTATTATGGAATATGATGGCTTAGGAAATGGAACTAATGTTGTTTTGATCCAAGATGTAAGACCCATTTCTTTTGAAAGTTGTATAATCAAGGGAACTTTTTTACACATACCTATTTATTAGAAGGAAATGTTGGAAATAATACACACACTAAAGCAATGGATATGCTACATAATGGGAAGAAAGTTCAAGGTAAAAACAAATCACAATAGTTTCAAATACTTTTTGGAATAAATATTATCTTAAAAAGAGTAGAAAAAACTGGTCTCAAAGATGTTAGGTTATGATTGTGAAATCATCTACAAAAAATAGAAGAAAAATGTTATTGAAGATGCACTCTCAAGAATGGATGAAGATGTGGAAGAATTCCACTATTCCATTTCTATTATCCAACCTGATTGAATAACTAAAGCAAGGGATGAATGGAAGAATGACAAAGAGGTGTGGATACTCATTCAAAAATTTATCAAGGTCCCATTACATCGGATAAATTTTTCTAGAAAAATGTTTCATTATGGTACAAATATTATTGTATCTTTGTAAGAATTCAAAACTCAAACAAACGATTCTTTTGGAATTGCACATCTCCCCCTTAGGAGGCAAATCAATATTTTTAAAATCTTACGACAAGGTCATGAAGAATTTTTTGGGATGGCCTTAAATATGATATTTAGAAGTTTGTGGCAGAATTATTGGTTTTCCAATAGAATAAAGTTGAGACAGGTAATACCGTAGGTCTATTGCAAACTTTAGCCATTCCAATTCAATGTCACGAGGAGGTCTCAATGGAATTTATCATAGGTTTATCCAAGTGTAGGGGAAAGAGTGTCATCATGGTGGTAGTTGATAGAATCACAAAATATGCAGACTTTTATGCAATATATCATCCTTTTAAATCTAGTAAAGTTTCTACTACATTTATCGAAAAAATTTAGAAAGCTACATGGAAGTCCAAAGATATTGTAAGTGACAAAGGTCCCATTTTTAATGGAAATTTTTGGATGAAATTAGTTCCTTGTCTTGGTACTCAATTAGCGCATGGCTCATCTTATCATCCTCAATTAGATAGGAAAACTAAGTTAGTGAACACAATTTTGGAAGGATACCTTCGCTGCTTTGTATTCAATAAATAAACACAATGAGTTGAGTCGTTATCTTTCGCTGAATGGTGGTATAACACTTCCTTCCATACTATAACAAAAATGACCCCATCTAAGGAAATTCATGGATATCATCCACCATCCATCACATCATCTTAAAGAGAAATTCTAAGGTTCAATTAATGGAAGATCACATTAAGCATCAACAACAAGTTCTCCAACTCTTAAAGGATAACCTCACTCTGGCGCAAAATCGAATAAAACTAAAGGCAGATCATCTTTGCAGTCAACAAATTTTGTATGTGGGTGACTGGGTATTTTTAAGACATCAACCATACACACAAAGGTCCCTATATAAATATAAGAAGGATAATAAACTATCACCCAAGTATGATGATACTTACAAAGTGTTAAAAAATATTGGTACTATGACATACAAATTGGAGTTGTCTGCATCTTCCTAAGTATGCCTAGTTTTCCATGTTTCATGTTTAAAGAAGTTTATCGGTGACAAGCTCCCAGTTCAAATAGTATTATAAAAACTTGATCAAGAATGAAAAATCATATTGGATCCTGAAGCAATCATGGAAACAAGAACCTGATAGCTATGGAATCAATCAATTCCATAGTATCTCATTAAGTGGAAGAACTTAACTAGTGAAGATTCCAGATGGGAGGATGAAAATTTTATATAGAAGCATCTAGAACTACTCAAGCATTGAGAACAACACTTTTCTGAAGGATGGGGGCATGTTAGGTCACTATAATACTAGTTTGGACCACTTATTGTTATTATTAATGTAGCCCCCTTATTGTTATTGTTAGTGTAGCCCCTATTGTTATTGATGTGCCCATACATCCCCCATATTGTTATTGTTATACCCCATAGAAGTCCACTATTATTATTTTTATGCCCTTACATTAATATTTTTATGTAGCCTCTTATTATATTGTGACCTCTTAGACTCCTATATATACAAAGGAGTTCTTGTAATTTGTATCATCCAAGAATTTTTCATTTGAGTGATGTAAAGGAGGTTTCCCCCTCGAAGAGGCTAATTCTCAAGTTTTTTTTATTATCTATATTTGATTTTCTTTTGTAATCTAGTTGCATAACACAAGTTTCCTCTCGAAAACCCATAAATCTTAGTAATATTTTCTCTCATAATCCCAGGGAACCTTTCATTCACAACATAGTTCTCATCCATATGATTGGCACACCTTTCTTACGCATTTCACTTTTGGTTGACAAGCTAGTGAAAGTATCAAATCCAACATTGTTGCACTTTATTGATCTAGCACTGACACACTTTCTAGTGAGAGGTTGTCACCCTTGTCACAAACATTTGTGCTAGGAACACTTTCAACCTCTTCCTTAGTCACACATGTGTCCTTCCTATATAAAGATATCAACCCCAAAGCTCATTACACACTCATTTATTTCATTGGAGATCTATGCACTTATAAAGCACAAGGCTAGCCTCTCATCCTTGGTTTCACATGTGCTATCTTCCAAGTCCCTCCTTTTTCACACTTGGAGAATGCACATGTTATGTGTCATTTTATTTCTTGTATTTTAGCATTACGCCTCCATCACATTCTTAGATTGTTGGTTTCTTGTTATATGTTTAATCATGTATACACACGCACACACACACACACACACACACACACACACATATGTATTGATGTGCATGTATAGTGAGTCACATCCCATTCCTAATCCACACTCAGTTGATTTTTTACTCTCTTATTATAATAGCTTGTGCTAAATTTAAACACACACATCCTTCAATCATGTTTTAGCACATTATGCACTCTTCATCAGTAGACCATAAAAAATCATGTCTCTTGCACTTTCACCATGCACCCATCACATAGGTCCTCTCTTAATTGGTGCATAGTGCACTATCAGGGACTAGTCTCAACCTCCTTTGCTCCTTGAATATGTGCCATGCACCCATAACTTGTAGCCTCACTTTGAATAACATATTGAAAACTTATAGTAGTGAGGCATGATAACCCTTGTTCCTCACAAATTTGCCATGTGCTTAATGATCAAATCCTCTCAGAATGTTGGCTTCATAGAAAATACCACCACCTTTACATGGAATATGATATTTAAAAACTTTGTCAAGAAGGAGTTCCCATAAGATGTAGAGGAAATGCAAGTGTATATTAATGTTAAAAGCTCTATATTTTGTATGATTACTTAATGGAATCTAGTTTTATATATAGGAAATATGGTGATAGGATTGCAACTGCTTAAGAAATTTAATCTATCAAGAGACACAATTCTACTCTATTGCTCTAAGAAATTTAATTCACAATTTAAAATGATATTCACAAAGATGCAATAAGAAAAAACCACATATGAGCTCAACCTCTAGGTGAATAACCTATAGCTCTACTTAATAAGAAGCTCTGACCCAGAGTTGGCCAATTGCTGCCTCTATTTGAGCCCCTATTTCCTTGCACAAATCCTAGGGAATTAGGCCTTAGTTTGTAGGAATTTTTTTCCAATTGACTCGACAATTCCCAAGGTTGGATCATCGATTGCATGCAACACCTATACAATCAAGACTAGTCTAGAATTGGTGTTATACTCCTTGGAATCTCCACTATAGTTGGGAAACTTGAATTCCTTGGTTGAAATAACTATTTTGAGCTAATTTATTAGTTAATTGGATGATCACTCAGTTAGACTATTGTTCCACTACACAATTGGCCTTCCACTACTTCCATTAACTGTTAGAATTAGTTTAAATAAATAAAACTTGAAATAACTTATCTTGATTTCTACAAATTAGCAATCATACATACTTAAGTGAACTTCGAACCTTTTAACTCAAATTCACTAAGATAACTAAGTGACAAGAGCCATGTCACCTTAGTTAACTACCTCCAAGTTTTCTGCTGATGTGGAAATTTCTCAATAAGCATGCTTATCAAGAAAGGTGTTTTCCACCATCCCTATCCTACACCAATGGAATGTATTATAGCAATACCTCTCACTATTTTTGTTTTTACTGCAGCAACTTCAACTGAGAAGAATAAAAAAAAAAAACCATTGAATCAATTGTGTCTCCAACTGTCTACTAGGAAAATTGTGCTACTACTGACTCTGCTATTGGGTCTCCTTCTTTGCTATCAACACTCCTCTACACTCCTCAGTATCTGACTAACACTAATCCTCCTACTACTAAATATTGTAGGCCCCTATAATAATTTAATGATCCATGAGGACAATACCTCATGGATCTTACCCCAATTTTTTCAACTCTAGGTCTAAGGACCTATATCGCCCCACCTCACTCCTGGAGGTATAGCTTCATGCATGGAAAAATATACCTCTAGCTTGTAGAGATTTCTCACTCTAAATCCAATATTCTTCTCTTTCCTAATAGATACATGTTTCAAAAAGTATTTCCCTTTACTGAAAATCACATCATAGCCATAGTCTTTGAAATCTACAATAGAGATGAGGTTCTTCTTTAGGCTTGGTACAAACATAACATCTTTGAGGTGAATATGGGAGCTCGACTCCCTCTTAAAGGTTAATGTATGAATCCCAATAGCATTGTACCTTCCATGATACCCAAATTTAATTTTCATGTGGAGATATTTCTCCTCCAGGGAATTGAAATATATCTACACCCTCTCATGTGAAACGAGGCACCTTAGTACAAGTACCACACACTCCCCATCACAGTGTTGGGGATGCACGTGATAAGGGTGAATTGTAACTCGAACTATGAAGCCAATACTTCACCTATTCCTCCTCCTAAGTTATTCTTTCTAGACTCTTTGTGTGGACACTTTGTAGCATAGTTCTCAAATTCATGACAATTGAAGCATTTTATTTTGGACAAGTTTTTCTTCTTCCCCCTTGGCTAGATTCTGGTTTGGTTTGACATTTCTTCCCTTTTCCCTTCTTTTCCTTTCTAGCCAATGAAAAATTTTCTTCATCCTCTCCATTTTATGAGGTTCCATCCCTGTTATTTCTTTTGAACTCTTCTTGAACCAAATTGGACCACAACCTTTCCCAATTTGGTAAATTTTCCTTTCCATTCACAAAGCCCTGGTAGTTGCACAAGGATTTTGGAAGGCCTAAAAGAGCTAGGATCACCATATCATCTTCTAAAAAAATCACACTAACCCCTCCAAGCTCATCCTTAACTTCTGTAAATCTGGTGAGATACTCCAAAATAGTGTTTTTATTTTGCATCTTGATATTTCAAAGTTTGTCTTTGAGGGTTAGTTTTCTATGGTCACTACTATTCTCGAATATATTTATCAGTTCCTTCCAAATTGAAAAGGGAGTTTACTTCCCATGGATATTTGAGACAATGTGGTTTCACACTCCCTCCAAGATAATTATCCTCACCTTGACTGCATATTTATTCCCTTGGGTTAGGTTATGTGCATTTGTTGATCCTAGTTTTGCAATGTTTTTCTTAACATATTCCGGAAATCTATTTTCATCGAGCACCACCTCCATGTGATACTTCCATGCAATTAAATTTGGGTTTCCTTCCAATGCATACTCTGATATCACCGCAATGAAGGTCATCTTCCCAACTCTGAAGAGATCCTCCTACATTGAAGCTACAAATTCAAACCTCCTAAGGAACAACTTCGAAATTCCTATTCTAGTTTGAATCTAGCTCTAATACCATGTAGAAAATATGGTGATAGAATTGAAATTTCTCAAGAAAGTTAATCTAAATCCACAGACACAATTCTACTCTACTACTCTATAGAATTTAATCCACAATTTAGAAAAACATTCACAAACATGCAATAAGTAAAAACCACACATGCACAATATTTTTCTAGGGGAACCCAGCTGGGAAAAAACCCTCAAGCCTATTTGCATTAATAAGAAGAATAGAGAATGTATTACAATTTATTTCCCTCTCTGAGCTCAACCTTAAAGTGAACAACCTATCTATCTACTCAATGAGAAGCTTTGACCCAAACTTGGTCAATTTTTGCCCCTTCTTGAGCCCGTATTTGCTTGCACAAATCCTGAGTAATTAGGCCCTATTATACAAGAATTTTCCTCCAATTGATTATGAAATTCCCAAGGTTGGATGATCGTTCTCATGCAATACCTACACTCAAGACTAGTCTACAATTGATGTTACACTACCTTGGAATCTCCACCATAGCTAGGGAACTCAAATTCCTTGCATGCACTAGCTAGTTTGAGTTGATTGATCAGTTAACTGAATGATCACTAAGTTGGACTGTATTCCCAATGCAAAATTGACCTTCCACTAGTTCTGTTAGCTGTTAGAACTAGTTTACCTTAATACAATTAGTAATGACTAACCATTGTTAAAAATTAGCAATCACACATGCTTAACTAAATTCCATGCCCTCTATCTCGAACTTAATGAGCTAACTGAGATAAAAGATCCATGTTACCTTAGTTAACTGCCTCCAAGTTGTCTACTAATGTGGAAATTTGAATTTTCTCAATTTGAGCGAGGCAAATTCAAATTGAGCCTTTCTTGCAACATTTCTCAACATTATCATGTGTAGAGGTAATTAGATGGATATTGCAACATATTAATCATAAAATCATCATCCTCATGATTGAAAATGGAAACAATCTTACCACATACCAAGCAGATGAACTTCATTCATATTATAAGCTTTTGATACTAAAGGAATATCCAAATTTGAAATTCTGTGCTCCTTTACCTCTTTAATATTCCATGAAGGACATTCTCAATAGCTCATGCAAAGAGTCAAGAAAGTTTCATCATAATACTGATCAAAATTATGTAAGTAATTCATTGGGGAAATTATATCAATATCTCATATCCATGTGTTGTAGGTTTTATAGGCATGAAAATGTAGAATTTTTGAAGAACAATGGATCTATATGGTCAACCCATGTGCTGCTGAGGGAAAGATTTTCAATTGGTTTTACCAAATAGCCCAAGATTTTTTTGTGTTTGGAATCGAATTGGACTAAACAAAAAATTCCTATCCACACCTATTGCAATATATTGTCAGAGACTAGCTACAATGGAATGTAAGAGAGGATAGATGAGAAATTCATCGTGGTACTATACCAGTTTATTTTGGACTTGAGGCACCATTCATGACCATGTTGACAGTGTTGGACCCACCAACATTCGGTGGATGTCCCTGGTATGAAGTCACAACTAGACCTCACACCGTTTGGTGTAGGAGTCCTATATAGTATGATGACCTGGTTGCCATTATCTTAGAGATTTTCCTTAGTTCTTGTTGCTCAACACATGAGAGTGTTATGCTTGTATCTTCAGAAAGTCAGGTGAGGATGCATGGTGACTGCGTAATGTAACTTTGTGTCTAGGTTATCTTATTGTAACAGAGAGGGTAAAACTGAGCCTCTAGATGAGAGGTAGTAGTACCACCCAGGGAGAGACACACATGAAAACAAAAATGGTCTATCCAACATCCAGTGGAGTAGTCCACAGTGGATGCGGTAGTTGTTAAAACAAAAGTGAAAGGGAAAACACGTACACCATTATGGGGAGTAGTCCACATAGGGGTGATAGTTGTTATAACCAAGAAAAACAAGAACGTTATGTCTAATTTCATGTGGAGTATTCCATGTGGACGAGACAACAGTGATAAACAATACAACACATATTTAACAATGTAAGTACTAAAATAACCAAAGTATTTCAACTATCTTAGTACAAGTTAAGCAAATATGCATTACAAATGTTTAAATAGTAGTTTTACAAACATCTTCAAAAATGCATGAAAACATGTTGGCATGAGACAGGCTTCTGAATTAAGAAGAAGTTCCAAGACACATATGTACTCCATACATCACTAGTTCCAGTTGTGGGACATTGGAGCCACTCCTCACTCCTCAAAGAACAAACTACAAACTCTCAAGGCTATGTGGGAGGAGCCAAGGTGAAAAGTCCTTTGCTCAAACAATGAGGGGGTATATATAACCAACGGTGATGCTTGACCCCTATGACTCCTGGACTTCCCTCATGATTGTTCAACTTCCTATGAATTTTCCACTGACATGACTCTTCAACTTCATATGTGCATTCATTGGAATTTCACTTTACATTACATTTTATTACCACAAGTATGGCCCATAGTAGTGATGTGGCTGAGACAACCCATGAGACAACTCAACATGACATTGTTGACATGTACGAGTTGACTGTAGTGTCCAATTCAAGTTGTTATCCTACTGAGAAGTAGATGTGATCTCATTGTGTTACGTCTTCACCTTTGCATCGAAAAGTGTTGTGTGATCTTCGATGTTCTTAGTCTTTGCTTGATGGTTCAGTGCATGTATCCCTTTTTCTTTCTACTCGATGTGCTTTTTATGTCCATTCAGTTGTGATGAAGTCTCCTAGCATGCACTCCTTCTTCATGTTGTTTTTCATCGTGCCATGTTCCATCAATGTACCTGTTCGTGAATTCACTCATGAGGGGACAACATCAAATAAAAAAATCTCATATTCTAGCATGGTGCATTGTTTTCAGTTTCGGGTCAAGGTGACCGAGAGGGAGGAAAGGAAACCGAAATTGGGTAGACGAGAACTCATGCTGGGATGAGGGGCTCCAGAGTACGGTTGGGAAAAAATGCACAGAGGTCACTCAGAGGAAAGATTACACAATGAGGGACAATAGTGACATTTGCAAGGTGGAACCCAGTTGGGTAGAACTGCATAGTTCTTGGGAGGAAGACAAGGCAGGGTGTTAGGGGGAACTACTAGATAGTTCTGCACAATTTTTAGGATGAGGACTAAGTGGGCCAGTTGGGGTAGGGTTTGGAATCTGCGTAGTTTCTCCAAGGGAGACAGAGGGGGGTAGCAAAGGGCACTGGAAGGAAATTCTGTGCAGTTTTCCAAAGAAAGGCATTGTCGAGTTGCGGGGAGCTATTGGTCACAACTATGTAGTTTTGAGGGAAAGTGTAAGATAGGAAACAAGGCCCTTCCTATCATGATTGCATAGTTTCTGGAAATAGTGTAGAGCAGGGAAGCAAAAGGTCTACTGGTCAGAACTGCACAACTTTTAGGAGAAGAGAAGAACAATCCAGTAGGAGAGCCTGCCAAATAGGCTTGTGCAGTTTATGGGAGAAATTCATAACAAGCAAAAAAAGGCCTGACTTAGTATGACTGCTCAATTTCTATAGGTAGTGCAGGGAAAGTAGCTAGTCATGTCTACACAATTTTGGAGAGAAGTGCAACCCTAGGTAATAGTGTAGTGCAAATTTCTGGTAGACCAAAGGGAGCCTTGATATTTGATCTTGCATGAACCACATATTAGATCAGGATTGGAGACACCTTATGCGTATGGAGATAGAAACGTTGCTGACTTCCAGGATTGAATGGTTCAGCTATCCCACAGGATAGCCTCAAACACTGCATAGTTGTGGGAGGCAGAGGAGGGTCACTGAGAGCTGAGACTGCACAATGCAACTCAATCGAGTTTCACTTGAAGGGGTTTGTGTGAGATCAAGTTAACTTGTGTAGATGTTAAATTATGATTAGACACTTAGCATGACTCAATGATAAGACGTCACAAACCAACAAGGAAAACATGTGCTCGGTGAGATTATCTTAATGTAAAGAGCGACAAGTGCGACACTTAACATAGACCTTTGAATGACCATGATGACACTTGTGTGACAATTCTTACAACTTTATGTGTGATTATGGCCGATGTTCACAGAGTGAATACAATTCATGCACACAAATATCAACCTTAAAAATCACTAGAGCAAGATCACAAGCATGACAAAGCAATCAACATGCCAAAGGACAACTGTTGTTCAGACAAGGAAAAGGGTGTAAAGACCCTAGAAGAGCTCATGGAATGATCTCGAGTGTTTGCAAGCATCAGTGGAAAAAACATGGAAGGCTCCAAAATTTGGATGTAGGCCAAAATTTTGAAGGGTGTGGCAGCCACTACAACACTTGACAACAAACTGGTTGAATACCACCTTCTCTATTTTGGTTCATTTTCATCACAGGGACTTGGCCTTTTGGGGAGTATTGATTTGTTGTGTAGGTCAATTTGTCTTCCCCACTTACCCCATGGGAAAAAATGGTTCACCTTGTACCAACACAGTTAAACAGACGAAAAAATTCAGCTAGATCACAGTGTTTCAAAATCATGAAGGGTAGTTTAGTGCACCAGCTTAAGATTTTCAGAGTAGAAGTTTTCATCTCTAATGTTGCTCTGCTTCCATCCGGCTTGGATAGTACCCCAGTAGAATCACATAGGAATGCAAGCATTGCTCCACTACCAATGAGCCTAGTGAGTACCCAGATGGAGTTTCCATCCTCACCTCTCTACGCAGGAAGCCTTTCTCTTCTTTCGCCTTTGTATCCTTTTCTAAAGAGGACTATGCATAGGAACTTATTTATTTTTTGGGTGGAAGAGGGATCCTAACTTATTGGGAGTAGCAGAGATTTTTCCTTTAGAGAAGCATGTAAGGCCTCTGATTTAGGTTTTCGCATCTAGATTTTCCCCTTCTCCATTTCTACTAGTTGGATAAGCTTGAACACATAGAGCAGAAGACTGAGTACAAACATCGGGTTTATTAGTTTGGACACAGGTTCATGGTTTGACCAAATCTTCCATTATAGATGGATTGTATTTTCCATTGAGACTTCATCAATAAAAAGCTACAAGAAAGCACAAGGAAGACAGACACTAGACTAGAAAAGTTTTGGAGTATCACAAGACTCCTAAACATCAACCACATACTTATTCAAAAACCAAAACACAATGTATGGAAACACTTATTTACGAAACAAAATGAAAATAAATCAAAACAAAGAAAAGAAAAAGAAGGAAAAATGGCAAAGAAAAACAACATAACAAGCATTAAACATTATATGTACGTAGTGCGTGGTGCAGCCCCAAATCATTGAAAATAACATTTTAAATCTTGGCCATTGACAGGGAGAGTGTCAATATTTCCTTCAAGTGATTGTAAATGGTAAGTGTGTTGGCCAAGCTTCTCATGAATAATAAATGGGACAACCCATAGGGATTGGAACTTTTTATCTTTGCCTTTCTCTTCATGAGGTTTATCCCACTTCAAGAGTAAGTCACCCACAGGGAAGATGGTACTCCCTACAAACTTCTTTTCGAACCATCTCTTGATCCAGTTTTGGTGAAGTATGAATTTTTCTTTTTCTTTCACCCTTTCCTCCTGTAACTTGTGTAATGTATCCATCTTATGTTGAACCAATAGACACAACTAGCCTTAGGGTTATTGGGATAACTAGAGAGCATGAAAGTAGATATTTGGTTGGAGGGTGGATTCTTTTTCGTAGACTTGGAAGTAGGGGGAGGTATTCAGAGAGAGTTGGAATGTGACTCGGTCCACTAGGGGATCACCCTGGTATCAAGTCCCAACTAGACCTCACATCATTTGGTGTAGGAGTCCCATCTGGTACAATGGCCTGGTGGCCATTATCTTAGAGATTTTCCTTAGCTCTTGTTGTTCAGCAACTGAGAGTGTTATGCTTCTAGCTTCAATAAAGTGAGGTGAGTATATCTGGTGAGTGTGTAATGTAACTTTGTTTTTGGGTTCTCTTACTCTATGGGAGAGGGTAAAAGTGAGCCTCTAGATGAGAGGTAGTAGTACCACCCAGGGAGAGACACGTGAAAATAGCAAGGGTCTATCCAACATCTAGCAGAATAGTCCACAATGGATAAGACAATCGTTAAAACGAAAGTACAAGGGAAAAGATGTACACTATCTAGCAAAATAGTCCACATGGGGATGATGGTCATTATAACCAAGAGAACATAAGGATGGTCTGTCTAATGTCTGATGGACTAGTCCACATGGACAAGATAACAATGATAAAAAATACAACACATCTTCAGCCATGTAAGAACTAAAATAACCAATGTACTTCAACTATCTTAGTATAGGTTAAGAATACATGCATTACAAATGTTTAAGGAATAGCCTTACAAATGAATACAAAACATGCATGAAAATTTGTTGGCCTCAGACAAGCTTCTAAATTAAGAAAAAATTCTAAGACACATATGTACACCATACATAACTAGCCCTAGTAGTGGGACATTAGAACCACTCCTCACTCCTCAAAGAATAGACTATATACTCTCAAGGCTATGTGGGAGGAACAAAGGTGAAAATTCCTTTACTCATACAATGAGGGGGTATATATAGCCAAGTGGGATAACTGGCTCTTGTCACTCTTTGTCTTCCCTCATGAATGTTTGACTTCCTATGAATTTTTAACTGACATGACTCTTCAACTTCATATGTGCGTCTCTTGGCCTTTCAAATTACATTACATTTGATTACAACTAGTATCGCCCATAGTAGTGATGTGGCTGAGATGAGTCATCACACAACTCGACATGAAACTGCTCACATGTACTAGCTGACTGTGGCATCTGTGTCGAGCTATTATGTTGCTGAGTGATGAGTGTGGTCTCGGTGTATCATGTCTTCACCTCATGTGTGGGTGTGATCTCAATGTATCATGTCATGGAAATGTCTACGAGGTCTTCTATGGTCTTGGTTTTTCTTGAGGGTGCACGTGTATGTGTACCTTTCGCTTGCTGCTCGATGTGCTTCATACATTCGTTCAACTGTGAGAAAGTCTTCTAGCATACAGTCCTTATTCATCCCATCCTCTTTGCACCATGTTTTGTCAATGTACCTGTTCTTGCAATCACTCATGATGAGATGACATCAAATCCCAAAATCCCCTACTCTAGCATGGTGCATTTTTTTCCATTTCAGGTGTAGGTGACTGGGAGAGAGGACAAGGCACTGAAATTATGTAGAGCAGATCTCAGGCCAGAATCCGAGGCTCTAGAGCACTTTCATGAAAAATTATGCAAATGTCACTGGGAGACAGATTTGAGAAATCTGGGACAACAGTGACAATTACAAGGTAGAACCCTATTGGGGAGAATTTTGTAGTTCCTGGGAGGAAGACAAGGCAGGGTGTCTGAAGGAACTGCTGGGAAAATTTTCACATTTTTCGGCATGAGGATTGGGCAAGTCATCTAGGGATCTAACTAGGAATCCGTATAGTTTCTCCAAGGAAGACAAAGTGGGTAGTAGGAGGCACTGGCAAAAAGATTCTGCTCAGTTTTCCACGGCAAGGTGGGGTCATGCTACGTGGAGATGCTGGTCATAACTGCGCATATCTAAGAGACATTTTCATACAGATAGTTGTTGTGCAGTTTCCGAGATGAGTGTAGAGTGGGGCAATAGGGAGAGTGCTAGTCAAAAATTCACAATTTTCATAGGGAGAGCATGGCAAGGAAACAGGGAGCTTTCCTGTCATATATGCATAATTCCTTGGAATAGTGCAGTGACATGCACCAGAGGCCTGACTCACATGACTATGCAGTTTCTATAGATAGTGTAGGGTAGGCAACTGGGAACCTTTTGGACTATTTTTGGGAGTAATGAAGCCCCGAGTCACAGTTTAGTTCAACTTTTCTGGTAGACCAGAGGGAGGCTTGATGAGTGATATTGCAGGAAGCACAGACTGGATTGGACTTGAGGACAATTTTCGCGCAATTTTGGGAGATATTAAACTAGCTGACTTCTAGGATTGCGTAGTGTAGGCTGCCCTGAAGGACAACCTCAAGCTCTTTGTAGTTATGGGCAGCAAAGTATGGTCACTGAGAGCTAAATCTGCATAGTGCAGCTCAGTCGGGGTCTGGTTGAAGGAGGTTTGTTTGGTCAAAATATTTTCAGGAAAAATGGCTATGTGCATACATGACATTATGGTCACACACTTAGCATGACTCGATGAAAATACATCTTAGACCAACAAGACAAACATGTTCTTAGTGAGACTATCTTAAAGGTTAAGAGTGACAAGTGCGACACTTGAGATAGATCTTCAAATGATCATGACGACACTTGCGCGACCATTCTTGAAACTTTGTATGTGAGTAAAATCGATGTTCACAGAGCAAAAAAAACTCATGCACATAAAGACAAACCTTCAAAATTACCACAATAAACTCGCAAGCATGATAGAGAAATCAACATGCCAAAAAATGATTGGTGGTCAATCAAGAAAAAGGGGTGTAAAAACTCATCAAGAGCTCATGGAATCAGACCAAGTGTTTGCAACCATCGGAAGAGAAACCAAGGAAGGCTCTGAAATTTGGATGCAGGCGAAAATATTGGAGGGTGTTGGAGTGACTGCAACACTTGGAGACACACTGGTTGAATACCAACTTATATGTTTCAGTTCATTTTCAGCATAGGTCCTTGGCCTTTCAAGAAGTATTGATTCATTGTGCAGGTTAATTTGGCTTCCACACTTACCCCATTTACAAACATGGTTCACCTTGTTCCATCTCAGTCAAATACAACCAAATTTTCTTCTAGATCACAATGTTTCAAAGTTGGGAAGGGTAGTTTTTCTCATGAGCTTAAGAATTTTTGAGTACAAGTGTTCATATTTGGTGTTTCTCCACTGCCAGTAGGCTTGGATAGTACCCCAACAGAGTTACATAGGAACAAAAGAATTTCTCCACTACTAGTGAGCATAGTCAGTATCCTAGTGGAGTTGTCTGCTTCATCTCTCTATGCAGAAAACCATTCTCTTCTTTCACATTTGTGTATCTTTTTGAAAGAGAACTGTGCATAGGAACTTATTTATTTTTGGGCAGAAGAGGTATCCCAAGTTATTGAGAGAAGAAGAGGTTGCTCCTTTAGAGAAGCATGTAATACCTCTGATTTAGGTTTGTTGGTTTGTATTTTTTTCCTTCTCCATTTCTACTAGTTGGATAGGCTTGAACATAGAGAGTACAAGACTGAGTACAAGCATGGGGTTTCCCATTTTAGACACAGGTTCATGGTTTGACCAGATCTTCCCTTACAAACATATTGTACTTTTGGTGAAGAATTCATTGGCCAAAAGTTACAACAAAGCATGGTGAAGACGGACACAGGACTAGCGAAGAACTACAATGTCACAAGACTCCTTGGACTTCAGCCACATACTTATTCAAAAGGTAGAACAAAATTTAGGATAACACTTATTTACAAAACAAAATGACAAGTGATCAAAACAAAGAAAATAAAAACAAAGAAAAAAAATAAAGAAAAACAATAGAACAACAATAAGCATGCTATGTACATAGGGCAGGGTGTGGCCTCAAATCATTGAAAATAACATTCTAAATATTGGGCATTGACAGGAAGGGTTTTAATCCTCCCATCAAGTTATTGTAGATGATACATGTGTTCACTAAGTTTTTCATGAATCGTGAAAGGACCAATCCACAGGGACTAGAACTTCATGTGTTTGCCTTTATCTTTGTGGGGTTTATCCCACTTCAAGACTAAGTCACCCACAATGAAGTTGGTGTTCCATAAATACTTTCAATCGAAACATCTCTTGATACGATTTTGGTCGAGTGAATTTTTTTCTTTTTCTTTCATATTTTCTTCCTGTAACTTGTGTAATGTGTCCATCCTACGTTGAACCAATAGACACAACTTACCTTGGGATTCTTGGGATAAATGAATAGTAGGAAAGTAGATATTTTCTGGGAGGATGGCATCTTTTCTGTATAAAAGGAAGTGTGGAGATGTGTTCATATAGAGCTTGGATGTAACTCGATCAACCCAAAGAGCATTCACCAGAGCGAAATGCCATTTTAGTTGTTCCAAGTAAATGGTCTTTTTTATGATGCAAATGAGATTCTTGTTGGTAGAATCGACAAGACCATTTCCTTGTGGGTAGTAATTAGTTGAATGTTTAAGCACAATACCATATTATAATTCAAAATCATAAAGTTTCAATGAAGAAAAGTAAGTTGCATTGTTAAAAGAAAGTACTAATGGAACACCAAACCTTGAAATGATGTTCTTCTGAAGGAAGCTGATGACTTCTTGGTCATTCACTTATTTAAGTGGAACTGCTTATGTCCACTGCATGAAGTAGTCAGTAGTAGTCAAGATGTAGTGGTAATACTTTGATGAATGTAGAAAAATTTCCCCAATGATGTCTAAGCCCCATAGTTGGAATGCTTCGTCCACTACAACAGGTTGCAGCGGGGTTGTTGATCTTCATGTTTTGTCGATGCATCGCTGACAGACCAAGCACTTATGGGCATAAATGTGTGCATCTTTAAACAATGTGAGCTAGTACAAAAAAGATCTCATGAATTTATGCATTTTTTTTTTACCTATGAAGTGACCTCCACCTGGTCCGTGATGCAGATCACGTAACACTCTTTTTGAATCTTGTGCTTCCAAGCACCTGAGAAAAATTCCATTGTTGTGTTTTCTATAAAGCACTTTGTGAGCAAACTTGTAAGATAAGGCTTTGAGTCGGAGTGCCCTCTTTGTCCACATGGAAAAGTGATAGGGCATGGTGTCATGCTCAAGGTACTGGCAAACTTATTCATACCAAGAGTTACATCGGACAAATTGGGTGGTGCTTGCTCTACATTATACATATCGATTTTTGGCTCCCATCTAGTGATATTTTCATCTTCCTCTTGTGCGTGTACCACCTCTTCTGCAAGTTTGTAGGGGCCATGACCCTTGACAAGGTGAAATATCTTGATATCAAGATCATACTCGTAGTCTTGTCATCCAATTCACACATCTTTCACCCACCTGTTGTTGAACAAGAAACGATTTGATTGTTGGGTGTGGCACAAAGACTATGCAATGATTTTTCAGCAGGTAGGGTCTAAAATGTTTCACCACTTTGTATATAATGTATTCTTGTTTATCCATGGCAGAATAGTTGAGCTCAAGTCCCTGCAAGCTCATTCTCATGGAGGAGATGGGACGTTCGTTGTTCAGCTCATCCTTCTGAGTGAGTACTTCAGTGAGTGAATTGTCATAAGCGAATGTGTAGAGAAAGAAATCTTTGTTGAAATCTAGGTTATACAACACAAGTGAATCTGTTATCGCCTGCTTGATATGGGTGAACGTGTCATTTTCCTTCTTTCCCAAGTTGTAGATTGTGTCCTTCTTGATCATATTTTGCATAGGTTTAATAATCTACACATAATCTGAGATGAAGTTTCGGAGGAAGTTGATTTTTCCCAAGATGGACTGCATAACTTTCTTGTCGACTGGGTGAGGAATATATGTTATAGTTTGAACTTGGTTTGGATCAACCTTGATCCCACTCTTGATGATATGCCCAAGGAAGTTCCCCTAAAACATTAAAAAAATGCTCTTCTTGGGATTCAAGGATATCCCATACTTTCAACATTGCTTAAAGATATTCTTATTATGGAGCAGAAGGTCTGAACATCTTCTAGAAGAAACTATTATTTCATCAAGGTATACTACTATGCTTTGTTTGATGAGCCCATAGAAGGTGATGTCCATAGCACGCTGAAAAGTTACGCCTAGGTTTACTAGCCCAAATAACATTCATCGATAAGTGAACATAACCCACTTGGTACAGAACATAGTTTTAAGTTTGTAGGTTCTGCTACCAGAACCTCGTTATATCCAAAAAAATTGTCAAGAAGAGAAGACATTTCTACTCGAGATACTATTTGCAAGATGTGCTCCATGGACGACACAGGGTAATTCTTTTTGTCCGAGGCACATTTCAAATTTCAGAAATCTACACACAAGCAGATCTCCTCGAACTTCTTCCTCATAGGAATTAAGTTTGAAACCCAAATAGAATGATGATCCTTGTAAATGATCTGAGCATCCAAAAACTTAGTCTCTTCTATCTATATGAGGGGTTCAAGTGACGGATGGAATTTTCTAAGCTTCTGTTGAAATGGCTTGACCCCTTTTTTATCAGAATGATGTGTTGGATTATTTTTGTGTCATATGTTTTCACGTAATGATATGTCCACATGAATACATAATAGTACTGTCTAAATAAACAGACAAAGGGTTGTCACTCTTCTAGTGTGCAACATATACATTCACGAACTTCAAATCTTTATTTATTTGCAAGTTAATATGTTCGTGCATTAGTGTCAAACTCTGGGTTTTACTGTTCATGGGTCCCTTGAAGTTCTTCTGCAAGTCATATAGGTTCTGGAGTGAAACCACACCATTGGGGATGAGATTGCATTTATTGTCATTAGTTGTGTCTTGTAGAGAGTGCTTGTGCATGTCTTGATCTATCATTGTGTCCTTGAAGAGGTCATTGTTGGCCATGAAATACAATATTTGTTCATCATCATCAAAAACATGCAAATTAGTGATGTTTTCAGGGATAGATGGCTTATCCATAACTTCAATAGTAAATCTATCCCTAAGCAGTGCCATCCTAGTAGCTACATTTTCCAGAGCATCTGTAGCTACATTGTGCATTCTTGATACAAAGATGATATTAAAAGCTTTGAAATTAGAGATAAGATGCCATACCTCTTTTTGGTAACTCTTAAGACGAGGTGAAACACAATGTATGGTGTTACATATCTTATTTACCATAATCTCTGAATCACCTACCACTTTTATCATAGCAGCACTGAGGCTTAGGGATTTCTACAAACCCAAAATGAGTGCTTCATATCTGACAGTATTGTACATGCACTCGAACTCTGCATGGCTTAAGACTAAGTGTTTCCTTTGCCTTGTGTTAGGAACGGGTTCCCCTAAGAGCTAGTTTTGGGGCTAAAAACCTATGCTTTCAGGCTAAATGCCCAAATTTTGTATAAAGAATGTAAAGTCTCCACATTTTATGGTCACAGAGCAAAAATATTTCAAGAGTTATTAAGGGTTGTCCATCGTTGTTTTGTGCAAAGTCATGTCAGCTATAAAGATCCACCCATGGTTCACAGACGATGCATTTGTGTAAAAATAAGTGTTATAAAGAGTCTCATAGTAGTTTTAGTAGTTTTGGAATTAGTACATGGGAGTCATTAGGGAGTCTATGAAGAGTTAAAAGTGAAAGTCTTAGCATAGGTTGAGGCTTTGCAGCTGAGTGCATAGAGTTCTATGTTAGAAGTCTACGGCTAAGTGCATGGAACCCTACAGCTGTGTGCATAGGGTAGATAGAGTCTATATTGGGAACTTGAATCATCAATAAAGAGAAGTATTCTGGAATTATTGTGTATTTTGTCTCTAGTTATTGCATCCAATTATGTTATGTTAAGTTCTGGGTTTATGTTATAATATTTATTTGATGCAAAAATATATATGTCTCCATCTATTATACGAATGCTAGTAAGAATATATGTTTACTCGAAGATAATATTAATTGCATAGTAAATTCGGTGAACACTTAAGGTAATTCAGGTAATGATACAATAGCATAGTTATAGAGGCGTATAAGTGTCAGGATCACTAGTTAGGTTTGCATGAAGGACAGTCATATACCTTCACGAAGGTTCTGAAGGATGGAAGAAAAGGTACATCGATAAGCCCTAAAGGCTTATCGAGTTGCACAAAGGGAGGATTAGGGTGTAAAGATCAACATCACAACCATACCAGGGTGCGGAAAATTGGTTCCTACATTCCCTCATACTACTTCGGGTGAGACTTCAGTTCGTGCTCTACGGGCTAATGTCCAAAGGGCCAGTAGTGTAGGGATTTTCTTGGCTGACTAAAGTTGAACCCGGGTCAGAGCCCATCAAGCCAACAAATAATTTTGTTGCCAGGACCAGGATATGCATGAGAGATGTGTGATGTCGCATCACTGGAATCAAACTAAGAAACAAATTGAAGAGTAGTTGGATAGAAAGATCCACGAATTTGCGACACAGGAGAACAAGAATCCGCAATTGATGAAAGATCAATGGTTGAATAGATACCTGTGTACAGAGATACATGAAATTTTCTTTTGTTATTTCATAGTCAAGCTATACGAGTGGATCACGAAGCTAGAAGATAACCAAGGAAGCTAGAGGTTTGATGGTCCAATTGTTTGGACCCCAGAGTTAGTGTGTAGATTCAATGCCTATGAAGATAAGATCACTCATTTGTCATTCATTGGATTGATTGTATTATATAAGGATTTGTAACCAAGTTTGTGGTTGATGCTTCAGTCAGCTACAGCGAAGGAGAGCGACACTTTTTCAAGGGTCCACGAGGTAAGTTTTTGAAGTCTCTAAATCCTTGGATTAATATGTTATTGTGCAAAAAGTGGGTTATGCAGTTACCTTGATGTTTGAACTACACGAAGTTGACAGACTTATAGGAATGAAGGAAGAAAGGTCCCCGAATATAGCTTGTTGATTGCACCTCCTCTAAGTGACAACTAGGGAGTAGCACAGGCTTCTCCACGAAGTGCTATTTAGTTGATAAAATAGGGGTTCCTACAAATACCACATCCAGCTACACCACCTCCATCTTCACCTCCATCACTTGCTTCCCGACCCACACCACCACCACCACCGTATTTCAATATGGTGAATTCCGTAAAGCTACCGCTATTGAAGGGCTTGGGAAATGAGGACCTGGACTAAATTTGGTTCATCATGAAGGCTATATAGGAATCTTAGGGCGTCACAAATGATCACATGAAGAAGGAAACATTGGTTAGTGCTTTTTAAGAGCCCACGCTAACTTGGTGCATTAAGTTCTCTAATGTAACCCAACAGCTACTTTGGCAAAGATCCAGACCGTGCTGAACAAAGAATTCACTAGGCCTAAGTCAGAAGCACAATCGATTATGGGATTCAAGGAAATCGTGATGAAACCAAGTGAGACACCCTAGGAGTTGGATTAGAGATTAAAGTGTACAATCCACGAAGCTAATATGAATTTGATAGAAGTGCAACACTGCGAATGGTTCATGGCTTTGCTCCTGCCTTGCCTAAGGGTTGCACTATCAAAACAAAAGATTACGACCCAAGCAGAGGCATTGGAAATTGCAATGAGATTGCATGAAACACTAATGCAAGATCTAAATATAGGGGTTCAATGGATCCATGCGCAGCTATAGAACCTTTTCTTAGAGCTGCAAAGTCTGAAGAATGATAAGACAGTTCGGCTAGAGGTGCGTGAAGAAATGTGGTGCCTGAAATGCAAAAGTCAAGGGCATGACAAAGACCACTGCCTAGTCTTCATGAATTATGTTGCAGTAGGAGGGCCAATGTCTTTGAGGCTAGAAGCTCAAGCATGTCCAAGCATGGGGCCTATGCTATGGTGTGCTATATGTCAAGCAGCAGGGAAACATATGACTGACAATTTCCATTTGCTGCAAAAGTTTGTACAAACACTACAACAACTATTCTACAACTTCTTTATATTAGTAGGGCATGATGAGCACAATTGTCATAGTTATGAGTTGATGATGGAAAAAACACCAACCTATAGAGTTCAGATGGAAACGCGGCCTCCTAATTAGGGCACTGAGGTAGCACGAACATGCTTTCAAGGGTGTGACCGAGGCCGGGGCAGAGGAGGACCTAGCAGAGGTTGGGGACAAGTTATCTTTTACAATTGTGGAGGACCAAGACACTATGCCCAAGAGTGCACTAAACCAAAGCATCCATCATGCCAGTATTGTACTCAGTTTGATCATGAGATTTAATACCATCTTGCACTAATAGCAAGGATATGTGAGAAGGGGGTGCAGCCTCTGCAACCAACTCAGAACCTGCAAATGATGAGGGCTGAGCCTCACGAAGAGGACCCGAATGTTAATATAGTACTGCGAAGTGGAGTTGTGATGTGCAAAGATAAGGAAGGACAGCCTGAAGAAAGTACATGGGTCAACAAAGATCTAGAGAAGGAGGTTGAATTTGATTTGACGCGTGTGTGTGAAACTTTTATGGAAGCAAAGAAGAGCTTCACTAAGGCCTCCACCTCAAGGAGCTAGGATAAACTTGTTGAAGGGATGGACCCTTCTATGCTTACTACCTTCTTAGAAACCTGCATGAAGCTGTTGTGCGATAGCAAGGTTATAAATGGGTTACAGGAACTAATAAATCGGTGTGCTGGGAGAGAAAATGCCCCTAGTGAACTACGCATAGTTTGAAAGATTGGTAAGCATAAGTCAAGGACAGGACATGAAATGAGACTCACTGCGTAGATAGAAGAATATGAAATGGATCAAGTTATTCTAGATCTAGGATTGGACGTGAATGTTTTTCTCAAGAAAACATGGGAGCGGATGGGGAGACCCACGCTGTAGTGGTCTCTAATTCAGTTAAGGATGAAAAATCAGTAGAAGATCATCCCCATGGGATGGATGTAGGGAGTCACTATAGATATTGAAGGTGCAAGCACATTGGCCAATTTTGAGGTAATAGAAATTGTGTATGACAGTAACCCTTACCCTATGCTCCTTGGGGTTGATTGGGCTACTGACATGAATGGGGTCATTATCCCAAACAAGTGAAAGATGACATTTGAAAAGAAATCGCTTCGCGTAGTGGTACTCTTGGATCTCGCAGAAGGGTTGTGTTATACTGAACTAGTCCATGATTATGAAAGCAATGACAATTTTGAC
>APFE031309849.1:37140-49690 GCA_000404065.3 Pinus taeda
TATATAAAATAATAGCGTGAGACCAAGATTGGGTGAATCCAATAGTGGATGGACAAATTATGTGGGACTGCGAGAGTTCCTGCACTTCAGACTCAAACGAAGAATTGGAGCGCTCGCAAAATCAGTTAAATGAAGTAACTACGCTGAGCTGTAACATGATGACTGAGTCGCTACACTGTGTGTCATTGGAGGTAAGAAATATGCTCTCTTATGATTGTTTGAATGACATGGATATGTTTTTGGATGAATTTGAAAAGGAAGTGCTAGAAGAGCATCACTTCCAGGCTTTGGATTGGGCACTATGCACTACACCAGCAAGATGGTGGGGTATCCACAAAGGTAGTTTTGAGGATTGATGCAAATATAGGAGGGTATAGATAACAAAAAAGTATGCTAGGAAGGACGATCCACATGATCACCTGGAAAAATGGACTAAGGCTTATGGAGTAGAGCCCCAACCTAAATGGGTGCACCTATTCTATCACACCTTGGATGTCATATCGATGAATTGGTCCTTGGAGACAGAGCTCCACCATGGCATTGAAGATTTAGATATTTTGTGGCACAAGTTCATAATGATGTTCAGATTTGAAGATGGGTTTGAATATATTGATGAGGCATTACAGAAGGCTAGAGCAGCAATATTTAGGATACCGCAGGATCCTTTGGATGTAATTCAACCTGATTGGACTACTCAGCTGAGCCACATGCTAGAATGCTATAACGTGACTTTTGAAGACGAAGACGAGGATCCATGAAAGATTAACATTCCAGAAACTGAGGGTCATCATGAGGTTGAAGGACCACAGATTGAGAACCCAAACATAACCATGCCGATAAAAACTAGATAGGTAAACATTGGCACAGAGGTAGAACTAAAATTCACAAATATTGGAGACTATTGGGATGACACAATAGTAGATAAGGTTGTTGAATTGCTTCATGAATACCAGGATTTGTTCCCTATGAAGTTTACAAACTTAAAAGGGATAATAGTAGACCTAGGTGTTATGAAGATCATGTTAAAACTCGGTGCAAATCCCGTTAAGCGAAGACCCTACTGTCTCAATCCGAAGTATAAAGAGAAGGTTCACTTAGAGTTAGATAAGATGCTCACGGCAGGAATTATTGAACCTGTAGAAGAATCTGATTGGGTGTGCCCAATGGTAGTGCAGGAAAAGAAGTAGAAGGATGAAATAAGATTATCCATAGACCTCAGAAAGCTAAATGACGCTTGTGTGCATGATCCTTTCCCAACTCCATTCACTGATGAGGTATTGGACAATGTAAGTGGTCAGGAGGCATATTCCTTCACTAATGGGTTCAATGGGTACCATCAGATCAAAATTGCACCTGAAGATAGAAGAAAGATGCCCTTCATGACCGAATGGGGATGGTTTGAGTATATTGTATGCCTTTTGCAATAAACAATGCACCTGCAATATTTTCACACATAGTCATTGCGGAATTCAAAGACTTCATTCATAAATTCCTGGAGGTATATTTTGACAATTGGAATATGTTTGGATTGGTAAAGCACAATGTGGAATGTTTGCAATTGATTCTAGACAAATGTTAGAGATACGATATTGGGCTCAATTTGAAGAAATGCTTGTTTTGTGTCCCTTTAAGGATCTTGCTAGGTCACGTAGTATGCAGACAGGGATTGATGGTGGACCTTGTGAACATCATAGTGATAATTAACCTAGAGGCACCAAGGAGTGTGAAGCAGTTGCATGCAATGTTGGGACATACCGAGTACTATAGGAAGCTCATCAAAAGCTATGACCAAATCACCGCACCTATGGAAAAATTGTTGAAAAAGGATGTCATGTTCTACTGGAACGATGAATGTCAGAAAAGCTTGGATGTGTTGAAGGAGATAATGGTCACTGCTCCGAGATTAGTCTTCCTAGACTAGAAGAAGGAGTTTCATGTACAGGTGGACGCGTCATGTATTGCGCTGGGAGTAGTACTGACACAAGCTGGTGAGGGAGACTTGGACCATCCTATAGCATTTGCAAGAAGAAATTTGTCCAAGGTTGAGAAGAACCATTCCACCATAGAGTGCGAAGGAGTAGCCATGGTGTACGCACTCCAGAAGTTTAGGCACTATTTGCTGGTTGGAAATTTTAAGATTGTATATGGATCATTCTACGTTGAAATACCTGGTCAATAAGCCTATGTTGGGGGGGGAATTTGCAGATGGTTGTTGTTGTTCCAGGAGTATGATTTTGAAGTTATTGTAAAATATGGAAGGTTGAACGCAGGCCCAGATCATTTGTCGTGGATCAAAACTAGAAAGGAGCCTACTAGTTTAGAGGAAGGACTGCCTAACATGTAGCTCTTTGTGATGCGCATCGTGGACAGTCACTTTGATGATATCATACATTTC
The DNA here is from genome assembly GCA_000404065.3 of Pinus taeda. Taxonomy (NCBI): domain Eukaryota; kingdom Viridiplantae; phylum Streptophyta; class Pinopsida; order Pinales; family Pinaceae; genus Pinus; species Pinus taeda. The sequence goes on from APFE031309849.1 coordinate 39,536, forward strand.
CTGACAACGGGAACTGCTCCAGAGGTATACACAAGTTAGCAGAAGGAGTTAGTGGTGCACGCGACAGAATTTTCTGTCATTGCAGGGCACCTATATAAAATGGGTCTGATGAAATATTGTGACGTTATGTGCTAGAATTTGAAATAGGTAGTATCCTCACTAATGCTCATGGCAAAGCCATGGGAGGACATTACGCAGGGAAAGCGATCGTGCAGAAGATTCTACCACTGGGTTGTGGTGGCCAACAGTTCATAAGGATTCGAAAGCATATTGCAGAGCATGTGATATATGTCAAAGTACTAGCAGGCCATCGTGCAGGGATGAGCTTCCTCTAAACCCATGAGTGATTTTACAACCTTTCGAGAAATGGGAAATAGAATTCGTGGGACTGATTGAACCTCAAGGGAAGAAGACGGGTGCGTGGTACATCATCACCGCGACTGAGTATTTGACTCAATGGGTCGAAACACAACCTGTGAAGGACTCCATAGGCGTGATAGCTATGAACTTTATTTTTGAGTATGTATTGACAAGATTTGGATGTCCTAATATTTTGATGAGTGATCACAGTACACACTTTCTTATCAAAACAATAAGCGCGTTGATGGAGGAATTTTAGGTGTATCATTAGAAAAGTATCCCTTATCACCCACAAGCTAATGGGATGGTGGAAGAATTCAATAAGATACTAGAGAGCACACTGAAAAAGGTTTTCAATGCTCAATGAAATGACTAGGATCTTCTTGTACCAGCAGTGCTATGGGCTTATAGAACGACTTGCAAAAAGCTGACTGGCCAAACACCTTTCAGGCTCGTATATGGTGTTGAAGTAGCGATGCCGATGGGATACATTATACCTAGTATGTGTGTAGTGACATTCACAAGAATGATGGATTTTGGAGCCTTGGAAGAGAGGCTCACGCAGCTAGTAGAGCTTGAGGAAGACAAGTTCCTAGCTGGATTTCACCAACAAGTTCAAAAGGAGCAAAAAAAGGCATGACATGATTGGCACATCAAACTGTGCACCTTCAAGGTAAATGATCTGGTTTTGTTGTATGACAGTAATTTTGATAATTTTCTAGGGAAATTTAGGATGCACTAGCGAGGGCCCTATGTCATCAAGGATATTACTGATGGTGGAGTAGTTTAGTTGGTCAATTTTAATGGAGGACCCTTCCTAGGAAATTTTAATGGCAGTCGATTGAATCCATACACCAATGATCCAGCAAAGTGACTATATGAAAGTAGCATAGTCTTAGCACTCTAGGCAGCTGAAAGGAGGAATGGGACTATAAACTACACTCCATAGGTTGGAGATCTATGTGAAGAGAGACAACAGCGTGCATAGGGTTGTGCTACGAAGGGAAAAACCACATAGAGCAGCCGGAAAGTGACCGTCAAAGTCACTGTTCATGATTTGACAATGAAAAAATAGCGAAATGGAGTGTGGGGGGTGGCATTTAAGTCAAAATTTATGGACAAGATCTTTGAAAATCTGTCGCCAATCTAGCATTAATGAACCGATTTTGGGGGGAATGGTTAGATTTGAATTCAAAATGGCCTATAAATTATAGGTGGCCACCAGCAAAAAACACTTTGCATATTGATAACTTATGCGTTGTTTTGTGTGTTGTGCATGAACTGCACATTTTTCGAAGAATTGCTATTTGAGCAATGGTCACCTAGACCAAGGCCTACCCCAACCAAGGAGGGTCCAAAGAACATGAACGGTAAGCCGAAGACGAGACGGTATGCATGTGCATCACCTGGAGAGCACCCACAGAAGGATAGGCCCACCACACAGGAAAAGCACAAGACGATTAACCTACAGTTGGAAGAAGAGGTCAAAAATATTCCAATGGATGATGAGGATGTTGGGGTGGAAATAGAGGATGTTGAAGTTGAGGGTTTTGACCCCATCACTAAGCTGCCTGAGTACGTTCCTCTGTGCAGGCCCAAGACCAAGGTGCCCAAAGACATTGATGAGAGTAAGGTCACCCTACACACAGCCCTCTTGCCAGACCAAATTGTGTTTGAGGGATCGTGCTTGGGGAGTATCCCCCTTTTGAAATTAGAAGACTAGGATTTAGGAGACATAGATCAGATCCATCATTTAGCAACAAAAAAACTCATGCACCATGTTTTCCACAAAAGCATTGGAATGACCACATTAGAACTGCGGAAGTGGCTGAGAGCCATGGATAAGGCAGGCCTACTCAACCTGCTATGGGTGCCACATTACAACTGCACGCCCATCACAATGGTAGTAATCAAGCAACTCTTGTGCTTGGTAGATGATAGGTGTCTATGGCTGAAGGAGCCGATAACCATCACTAATATGCTGATCCATAGGATCACGTGGTTTCCATACATAGGGGAAAATCTAGCCGTGGTGCTTGGCAGAAAGGTTGGTGAGCATGCCCTCGCAGAGGCCATGAAGGAAAAGTTCATGTTAGTAAAGAAACGGCATGGCTATGCCATTACGAGTATCTATGATCCCTCGATTAAAGTGGAAACACAAATCTTGGTAGGGAAGATCATGCAGAAGTGTCAAACAGATGAAGTATCGGCACCAGTCATAGGTTTGGTGGCCCAATGCATGGAAAGAGTTCAATTTAATTAGGTGGGCTACCTCTAAGATGAGTTCCTCATGAACTACCACGAGGCGCAAGATCTCAGAAAGACCTTCCACTATGCATTGCTCTTACTGTCCATAGTGTTAGTAGCATGGAAGCTACCCGAAGAAAGTCAATTTCCTCTAGTTACGCCGGACCTACCAGAGGCAGCAAAGTTTACTTCGTTATGGGAAACTAAGGATCCTCAGTGGATAGAGGACAATAATATCTTTTGGATCTTGATGGAGATGAGCGTGCATATGGCCATCAACTGCAAGCTGCAGTTGTCACCTACAAGTTTTGATAGATTGTAGGAGTACATGGAATTCAAGGATGACATCCACCACATCTCACTACAAGCATAGCAGGACCCTGAGCAAAAGTGGCAAAACTTGCCCTACTTGGCAACATATGACATGGTCGATGTTGTCCTTGACCGTTCGTCGGCAGAGTGGCACACTTCCTTGGACTTGGATGCAGGATTGAGAAATTCCCCCACGCAGCATAAGAAGGAAGAGGCCAAGCTGAAGATGGAACAGTTGGCTGTGAAGAGAAGAAAGGAGGTCGATGACAAGGCCAAGGCAGAGTGCATTACTATGTAGTAGATGGATGAACGAAGGTCAAAAGTCACCTTCACCATAGACAGAGGAAGAAGAGGACAAACAGATGGAGTAGGGAGGAGTGGATTCGAAGATGACTCTGTTCTGTATCAAGCACATCAAAGGACCAAAAAAGGTATGACCATGGAAGAATTCCAAGGCTAGCAAGAAATCTCTACATCCAATCACCCTAACAGAGGGGGATCTCAATGATATAAGGGATACAATGTGGGATGGCACCACAGAATTGCTGCTATTGTTCGAGTAGTAACAACTGCAGGTGTTGGGTGGCATTCAGATGGGTCTGTGTGAGCTCCAGATCCATTCATCATTGATTCAACCCAATGTGATGTCCACCAGTTTGGCCTTTGGCACTTTAGAAGCTCTCAGGATGTTGCGTGTAAGGATTCCCGAGACATAGTGCTGCCACATGGAGCATGGACAATAGAGACTGAAGCTGACAGGCCTACTATCAGCACCCTCAAGGGAGTTGGGCTCAACGTGGTTGCATTACCTAGTGAGGTGCTTTACCTTCTCCAGGATGGTGTGATCACGGAACTTTAGGCCTACAAACAATGTGCTTTGCAGGTGATTAGCGAGTAAAATTTCAACAACGCTCAGATGGGTGTGCAAAAAGACTCCACTATCAACCTTGTGATAGAAATGACAGGAAAGAATCAAAGCATAATCAAGGTTGTGGATGAAGTATGCAAAACTTTCCCAGAGCTGGACATTCCCGAGGCTAAGCCATTAGATGTGTGGGTTTGGAAACTCGCTGCGGGAGTGCGCGATGTTCACACGGATTTTCCAAAGGTTTCGATAGAGCTAAACCTAAAAATAATAGAATTGCAATTGAGGGCCCAACCTTCGACTCTATTGGAAGTCAGAGAGTAGCTCATGACTGCTATGACTGATGTGATAGTAGTAGTAGAGAGCACAATAATGGATTGCACGACATTCTTTGAGTAGTCGCTCAAGGTATTAAGCAACATGCAAGAAGACCCCAATGTGTAGAGGCTGGAAACATAAGTGCGGGATTTGCAACACTGCTACAACGAGGTTCAGGCAACAATGTGTGCTATCACCATCACGCAAAGGCTAGAAAAATTGTAGGAGTCCAAGGCATTGAAAGAACGGGTAGATGAAGCTCAGCACAAGGAAGCAGTGTTGAAGGCTCACTTAAAGCATTGGTTGGATGAGGCTTAGGTTATCATGACCTCTATTGAAAGCAACTTGGCTAGTTTGCAGGAAAATAAGTAGAAGCTACAGACCGATAGCGTAGGGCTAGCAACAGAGCAGTTGGTCAAGGAAACGAGGCAGGTGGCTGTGCAGTGCACTGCCAAGGTAGCATTTGCTCAGGTCGAGCTGGGAGGTCTTCGTGGCAAGATCTCCGCACTAGCAGAATGACTTAAGGGAAAGCCACCATGTTTGTTTTGGGGGCTTGTTGGGAACGGGTTCCCCTAAGAGCCAGTTTTGGGCTAAAAGCCTATTTTTTTAGGCTGAAAGCCTAAATTTTGTCTAAAGAATGTAAAGTATCCACATTTTTTGGTTGCAGAGCACGAAGATGTCAAAAGTAATTAAGGGTTGTCCACCCTTCTTTTGTTCAAAGTCATGTCAGCTGTAATGATCCACCCATCATCCGTAGACCGTGGGATTGTATAAAATGAAGTGTTAGAAAGAGTCTCATAGTAGTTTTAGTAGTTTTAGAAGTAGTACACGAGAGTCATTAGGGAGTCTTTGAAGAGCTAAGAGTGAAAGTCTTAGAGTAGGTTAAGGCTCTACAGCTGAGTGCATAAACCCCTACAACTGAGTGGGCAGAGGCCTAGGTTAGAAGTTCGCAGTTGAGTGCATGGACCCTTGCAACTGTGTGTGCAGAGCAGATAGAGTCTGTATTCGGAACTTGAATCATCAATAAAGAGAAGTATTCTGGAATTACTGTGTATTTTGTCTCTGGTTATTGCATCCAATTATGTTATGTTAAGTTTTGGGTTTATGTTATAATCCTGATTTGATACGTGAATATATATGTTTCCATCTGTTATATGAACGCAAGTAAGAATATATGTTTACATGAAGATAGTCTTAATTGCATAGTAAATTCGGTGAGCACTTAAGATAATTCAGGTAATGATACAATAACATAGCTATAGAGGCACGTAAGTGCCAAGATCACTGGTTAGGTCTGCGAGATGGTTAGTCATATACCTTCATGGAGGTCTTGAAGGATGGAAGAAAAGGTACATTGATAAGCCCTAAAGTCTTATCGAGTTGCATCAAGGCAAGATTAGGGTATAAAGATTGACATCATGACCATCTCAGGGTGCAGAAACTTGGTTCCTCCATCCCCACATACTACTTTAGGTGAGACCTTGGTCCATGCTCTGCAGGCTTATGCAAAAAGGGCTAGTAGTGTAGGGATTTTCTTGGCTGACTAATGCTGAACCTGCATCAGGGCCCATCAAGCCAACACCTTGGGTCTATTGTTCGCTTGAGGGGACCTGACCCAGGTTCAACATTGGTTAGCCAAACAAATCCTTACACTACTGGCCCTTTCAGCATCAGCCCGCAGAGCATCGACCAAAGTCTCACCCAAAGCAGTATGGGGGATGTTGGAACCAAGTTTCTGCACCCTAATATGGTTGTGATGTCTATTTATTCCTTTTATTCCTTCTTTTGTGTAGGTCATTAATTTTTAGTGCTTTGTCTTCCAAACCCCTTATTCCTCCCTTTGATACCTTCGCGAAAGGGTACGGCTAGCCTTGGCACAACCCTAACCTTCGATTCAAATACTTTCGCATTGCTAATGCAGTGTATTGCACAAATTGTCAAGTTATCTTAAGAATCTTACTTATCTTATTAAACAATTATAGTTAGCACCATGTAAATAGATGTTCTTATTTGTGTTTAGTTATCCAACATAATTACACACATTCGCACATCACATAAGAATTATAAAGGAAATTCATACATAATATGACAAGATGTATTAATTGGAACAAAGACACATAATTTTTAGCATACTTCTCTTTATTGATATCTTCAAATGATTTTAGACTTTATCCACCCTACGCACATAGCTGCAGGGGTCCGCACACTCAGCTGCGGACTTCCAGCCTAGGCCTCTACGCACTCAGCTATAGAGCCTCTACCTACGCTACGACCTGAAACTTAGACTTCTTAGTTTAGAGCTATCACTATCTTAGATTTCCTTGAACTACTTAGAGCTTACTTACTTAGCTCTTTTTATACAATACCATGGTTCATGGACCATGGGTAGATCTTTTACAACCGACTTGACTTTGCAAAAATAAGGGTGGAAAACCCTTTATGACTCATGACACCTTCGCACTCCACGACTGCAAAGTGCGGAGACTTTACTATTTTATTACAAAATTTGTCTAAAACATGGGATTTTAGCCCCAAAACTATCCTTGGGGGATGTTGTTCCGAACAGGCCCCCAACACAAACATCGTGAATTTCCCTGGAGTCATTCAGTAGGCATGGAGATCTTTTCACAAAGACCTTCCAGTTTGACTCATATGACCGCAACCTCAGTTGTGCACTGTGCAGCCACCTACTTCACGTCTTCGCCCATCTGCTCAATCACTTCTCCTAAGTTGTCGGACTGAAGCTTTTGATGCATCACTCGTAGAGTCACAAGCTTGCCTTCAAAATATCCTATCACCATGTAAGCCTCATCTAGCTTGGGCTTCAATATTGCCTTCAGCACTGCTTCCTTTTGTAGCGCTGCATCCACCTGCTACTTTAGTTGCTTTGCCTCCTGCAACTTTGCTAGCCTTGCTATTAGCGTGATAGGGTCCATTGATGTTGTGGTCGCCTTTGATTTCTTCTTGGACCCTCCTTTCTCGGGCTCCCTTGGGTTCTTGATGTGGGAGGACGTCTCGTGTGGGTCTGCACAGTGCTACTCATCTGTCTCCTCCTTTGTCTCAGGTGAAGGCGACCTCGCACCTTTGTTAGAGCCTTGCTCTGTCCCACCTGTCTACTTTGATGTCTGCTGCGTAGCCTCATGCTTCACCTGGGCCTTATCAATGACCTCCTTTTTCCTTTTTTCGGTCAACTATGTCATCTTAAGCTTGGCCTCCTCCTTCATTTTTTGCACGATGGACTTGCTCCCTCCCACCGCCAAGTCTATTGTAGCATGCCACTCTACCAACCACTGATTAAGCATCACAATAATGGATTCATCCATTTCCAGATAAGGAAAGTTGTACCATTTATGCGCACGGTCCTTCCATGCCCTGATGGATACATGATGAAAGTCTGATTTAAATTCTACGTAGCCCTATACGTTGGCATACACCATAGGTGATAACCATGGTTTGTGATTGATGGCCATGCAGATGTTCATCTCAATCAAAATCCAAAATATCTTGTTGTCATTAACTCGTTGTGCATCCTTGTTTGCCCACAGCGAAGTGTACTTAGCTGCTTCTAGGAGTTCTAGTGTGATCGAAGGGAACTGGCTGTCCTCTACTGGCTCCCATGCTACCAGAACAATTGATAGAAAGAGCCAGATGTAGTGGAACGTCTTACTGAGCTCCTATGCTTTAGAGCAGTTCACCAAGAAGTCTCCACGAAGGTAGTCTGACCAGTTGAATTGGACTCCTTCTGTGCACTAGGCTACTAGCACGACGACACGTGTTGGCACCTCATTGGTGCAACACTTCCTCATCATCTTCCCTATTAATATTTTTCTGGCTACCTTCACAACAGGGTTGCAAATGCTGGCTATAGCATATCCATACAACTTCATCACTAGTTTAAACTTTTCTTTCATAGACTCTACGAGGGCCTGCTCTCCACCTTTTCCGCCAAATAACGTGGCCGTATTCTCTCCCATGTACAAAAATCGTGTTATCATGTGAATTAGTCTATCTCTGATGGGTATTGGCTCCTCCAGCCACAGACACCCATCATGCACCAATAATGGCAGTTGCTCGATGACCAACACTGTCACTGGGGTGTAGTTGTTGATCTAGGTCCGACTGTGATGAAGGACCCTTCTAAGACCTTTTACTTTCGTGAGGTGTTAGATTGAATTTTTAAAAGAACATAAATGAATATAGGTGCATGTTGTAAAGAAGAGGAACATGTCAACTATCAACAACATAAAATAACAAGACATTGATAACGGAGTTCATCCAGGAGGGACTATGTCTTCGGGCCCCGATGTCAAGATGGTGTTGGCCGATGCATTAAGTGTTGCCAATAGTGATGATGTACATAAAGGTGATGTCATTATCATACAAGGAAAAATTCCCTCACGCAAGAGTGGCTCCAAGAGATGTTCCACTACCAAAACCCTCAATCAAAATACTACTATTAGTATGACACGAACTCATGCATGATGATCATCTCGCCAACATGGCATAAAAGGGATCTCAATGCAAACATACATTATGACAACATGAGTATCCCATCAACATACAACAAAGGTATCTTGAATAAAAAATGATAGATCATGACAACAAGTACATAACACAGATGATTCCGCATCACATCAAGTAGGAATCATGAGACAAATAAGAAAGAGGATCCCACATCAAACATCAAACAAGGATCTGTGCAGCACAATGCATAGAAAAGGAAGTACATGAACATATTGCATATACCTCACATCCAAGGTCCATCTGAAGAAGCATATGTCAAACTGCTAGATCTGTTCGTACCATCAAACTCATGCCATCGAATTGCATGAAAATGGCCGCTGGCACATGAATGCTGACACCTGCACTCCACTTAGAAAAGTGGTCGAAGAATAGAATGAGAAAATAGAAAATCTAAATGCACCATCAGATTTGTGGCGTCGAATAGTGCAAAATCTACTGTCAAATTTTTTAATTCTGAGAAAGTGAGAATTTGGGGCTCAAGGAATATTTTAGATTCCCCCTATATTCCTCAAAGATTCCCTCCTCTGGGTCCTATGCAAATATGTTGTTCAGATCAGGAAACTGATTGTGCCATCAGGTTTCTTGCGGAATTCTGAGAAAACTAAGTATGAAGTTGGTTGCATTTTGACACTGGCAAATTTTAGCATCTAAGGAATCTAAAAGATTTCCTCAAAGATTCTCAAAGATTCTCCTCCACTAGGAACCTGAAAATCTACTGCTCAAAAGGCAAATCTGACCTCGCCATGGCATTCCCTGTGAAAATATGAGAAAATTAATTGTAAACTTGGTTACATTATGATAAAAATAATTTTTACCTCCCTGGAGGATCTTCAGGCATCAAAGAATATTTTGCGATGAAATTCATGTCAAGGTTTTGCCTCATCTGTCTCGAAATCTGTGCCCGCTCCAAATTCCTCCATCTGCCTCCTCGGTGCATTGAACAAATGAGGGGTTACATAATTTTCTGTGGCTAATTTAATAAGGAGGCAGTTTGGCGTTATGGTTAAGTTAGGAAATTCGATGAGGACAGGTCGGGTGGTCAAACCCGGCCCCTCTCATTTTAATATTTTATCTAAAAAAAACAGGCAGACCCGCAAATGGTTTTGTGGGGTCGGGTCTGCATTGGGCGGCTCGCCCCCATACTCCCCACAACTCCGCATTGATTTGGCATGGTACGTTGGGTTCATTTATTAATGGTTTTGTGTGGGAGCCTAAGTGGTGGGCTAGCCATTCTGGCCAGGTGGGTTCGAACCCTGCCAGACATGTCTTACACATGGTATCATTTGGTGGGGCATGGGCCAGGTCCACCGGAGGTGGCCCGCCCACCACCTGAAGTTAGGATTTTATGAGAGTTTGGAGGAGGGTGGACCGGTGGGGGTCACGACCCATCGATTTTGATTTTTTTTATATGTAATGAGTTTGGTGGGTGGCAGGGGTGTTGGCCCACCACCCCTAATACATATACATATACATATACATACATACGTACATACATACATACATACATACATACATACATACATACACAT
>APFE031309849.1:50003-93927 GCA_000404065.3 Pinus taeda
AAATGAACATAGTCATTTTCAAAAATTTTTAAAAGGACCTAAGGGGGAAAATTAACCAGGCCACAAATTTGCCCGGAATTTGGCCCAGGTTGGCCGAAATCTGGTGGTTGGGTTTTATCGAAATTTTGGCCTCCTTAAACCTGCCCAGCCAACAAAGAGTCAACCAAAATTTTTGTTTGCTTCTAAATTTTGCATACAGACTCAATTTGACGAACTATTCACACCATCGCAATCAGGACGATGAGATCTTCGCTCTGGTCGTAGGTTGAAATCATTCTGATCACTTTGATTTTCGAGCTTTCATAAGCCATCTTTATCCTGTGTGTGTCTCTAGAGCCACCTGGATCAATCCTCCCCACTGAGGAGCTTTTGGTCCTAAAAAAGTATGAAAAACAATCTGCAACCTTTTTGTACTTTTGTTTGAATCGCAAGTGTCCTGAAAGGCCTTGCTTCCATCTCCTTCACCTTTGTTCTTTGGAGCCTTAAGCAATGAGCCGAAACCTGCAACCTCTGCAGCCTGTAGTGCATTGTTTTTCAAATTACATGCTTGTCTTAACTGACCAACTAATGACCCAAGCTTCCCACACTTGCCACGAGTTTATAACACGTACTCGGTGGTCAAATTTACAACAAGATGGACACAATACCGCAGCTACGAAAAGAAATCCAACCTATCATTTTTGCTTCAACAAGTGATCCAAATCACATCATCACTACAACACATGATTTACAAAGGTAAGGTCAAACACCATTGTTTTGACAAGTGGTGGAAACACGACATCACTTTCACAGTTTATCATGCAACTCAAAATAAGACTAGACATCATTGTTCCTAAGCAAGTGATGGAAAACACATCATCACTTTCACATTTTTAAATGCAACAAATGATTTAAAAAAGCATGACCATGAAACGCTAACATATCTAGAAACCATTTTTCACTTATTAACATGAATGGGTCACCTCCTTGTGGCAGTTTTGCTTGTCGAACAACTGCTTCACCTGGTTCATTCACCGACACTTTGTCTTTAAGGCACTGCTCTAGATGGAGCCTCCAGCATGTGGCTCTTTGGTGGCCACTTCTATCACAATGACTGCAATACATCTTCTTTCTCCATATTTGTTTAGCCTACTATTGAGAGGGTCTTTCATGCCTCATCCTTTTCTGTGCTGCCATTCTTTTCCAACACTTAGAAAATGTATGGTTATGTAATCCACAAAAGGTACACGTTTTTCGATGTCTTGATTTATGTCCATCACTAAAAACATGTTTATAATCAAAATTAACATTCAAATGTTGAGAGTGGTTATACCTTCCCTTGCTGTCTTTGACACCATTATGGCGATGAGAGCTCACCTCAGCTCTTTCCTTTCCATGGAAATTTCCATGGGATGATGGGGAGGTGTTCCCATCATTCTCTTTCCTTGACAATTTCAATGATGTCTCGGAAGAATCTAACACCTTAAATCATTCTCCTTTGGTGTATCTCAAGCCTGCAAATTGAGGTCTCTACTTAACCTTCAATGGTTGAGTTATGCCTTGGTTATTAACACCAAGTTTTTCTTCCCCCTCATGACTCATCCTTGTAAGGAGCCTCATGTTTGCCCCTGCAATTGTAATCTCCAAATCTCCAACAGAAATCATACTATGTGAAGATGAAACCGAAAGGAAATAAACATATTTTACCTCCTCTATTGATTTGGAAAGAACTAATGAGGGCTTCTCATCATGTGTTGTTGGTCGTTCGCTAGCTATCTCAGTGCATTCCCCAACTTCCTTTCTGACATACCCAAGCCTTGCCTGACGAGGTAATTATTCTACTTGTATGGGGTTGACAATGCCTTGGCCATTAACACCTAAGCCTCTTCCTTCATACCCTAGTTTCCTTAACAGGTTTTAGCCAATTCCTGTGGTATGATTTTAAAAAATAGTGAAATCATCATCAGGACACATACATGAATTCAAATAACTACTTTTTACCTCACGTGGGTCATGCTACAACTTTTCCAAGGCCTCGTCCTTTGCTTGCAGCTGTCGTAGAAAACTATGTTTTTCCTCTTTCTCTTCATGTAGAAGCATCTTCAATTTGGCAATATTTGTTTGAAGATTCTGGTTCTTATGCTTCAGTTCTTCCAGGGACTCTTCTGTGGCTTGCAACCGAATCTGCAATCACTCCTTTTCCTCTGTCTCTTTCTGTAGAGTTTCATACATTATTTCCAACCTTTTGGAAATGTTGAGCATGGTCTCATACATCGTTTTTTCATCTTCTATTGTTGCACATTCCATTTTTCAAGTTGCAATTCACATCCACGCAAAGACCGCTCTGATACCAGTTGATCCAGGTCTAGGCGTCATGAAGGAACCTTCCAAGACCTTTTACTTTTGTGTGGTGTTAGATTGAATTTTTAAAAGAAAATAAATGAATAAATGTGCATGCTATAAAGAAGAGGAACATGTCAATCATCAGTAACACAAAATAACAATATGTTGATAACGGAGTTCGTCCAGGAGGGACTACGTCTCTAGGCCCTAGTGTCAAGATGGTGTAGGCCATTGCATTAAGTGTTGTTAATAGTGATGTTTTATGTTGTAGCTTATATTGTGCTTGAGGTTTATTTATCAGTTATATCAGTATCGGGAGTTCAAACTCAATAAAACTCCTTTATATTATTTACCCTTCTCGAAAAGTCTAAAAGAAATGAAATATTTTGTTTATTATATATCGGCATCACTAAAGGAAGAAATGTAAAAGAATCAGGTATAAAGGGTTATATGGCGCTAGACCCGATATGTATATATATAAGTGCATATCGAAATGAGAAAGAAATAAAGAAATATATCGGATTTACAAAGGAAACAAGTGTTAAAGTGAAAGACCTAGACCTGAAATATATATACTATGCATTACAAAGTGCATCAGGTCCTTATACGAAGAACTTGAACGTTGATATCGTTGATATGCGATATGCCGATGGCTGGGACTGAAACATAATATATTTAATATTGTTAAATCTGCGGCTGGTCCGTAAAGTACCTTATGTTATGTGTTAGTTCATTTCAACCGATTGGTATTGTGCGATCATGGGCTGGACCCAAAAGCATATATTTATGTTTTTATAGTTGAAGACAGGTCCTGTATATCGCGATAAACATATGTATATATTATATATAATATATATATATTTATATAATATATATATATATATATTATTATAATAAATATACTATGGAAAGCGGGATTGGCGCATGAGCGATGGGGATTCGAGACCCAATAAGTGTATATACTATATTTATAACTTAGGCGCACCCATCTTCTCACGGGTTTGTAAAGGTTTTTATTGATATATTAAAGGCCTTCATAATTTGTTTATGTAGTTTTATATGTATTTCTATTATAAAGGATTATAATAGAAAGGTTAGACTCAAAGCATATATATATTATAATTAAAAGCCCCAGCGGGTCCGCAAGGCATATTAAAAGGTAGATTTCAAGTTATAAGGTAGGTTTTTGGGTGAAACAAAAAACGGTAAATAGTTTTAATGGAGCTCACCTGATCCCACTCAGCATTCAACACATAGCAGTTGAGTGGAGAGAGGAAGCCACCCATTTCAGGCGGGTATTCTCTGGGCTTATGTTCCACCCAAAACCTTTCTAGACTATCCAATCTGAAAAGCGTAGATCTACGATGGGGATTTATCGCGGGAAAGGTATGCCTCGATAGTTGTGCAGAGCCCGTATTAAAAGAGGAAAAAGCATGTTTTATGGCATATTTTCATTATAAAAGGTATATAATATAAGAGCGCAGATATGAAGGAATTATGCGTAAGTCCAACATTACGTTAATGCACAACTAGAAAGGGGCCGATTGCAATTTGCGATGGAAAGTCAACAGAGTGCTGAAAAGGCAGGTCTGATGGATTTATGAATCAAAGTTAATACTTTTTTAGTTCCACAGTTACCAAAGGTTTGCGTTAATTTCGCTTGGTAAAGGGAAAAATCAATGTTGAAGCCGAGTCTGAAGAAAAGGTAGATGGGCATGTTTTCTTTATGTTTTGGCCAATATAACCGCACCAGATATATATGCAAGCCCCAGTTTTCGTACAAGTCAAAGTTTAATGCAGTTAATTTTGGTAAAAGCGGATTAATTATTATTAAAGCGTTTGCAAAGGAACTTGGTAGTGGATTAACAGAGCAAGCCAGTGGTTATCATCCTCTTCCAAATTTAGTTATGTTCCTGTTATTTCATGTTCTTTGAGGTGTCTTTTACCCTTTGTAAAATCCTATAATAGTTTTTAATTCAGATAGTTAGAGAAACAGTGTTAGTAGTTTGGAAGTTTCAAAGATCAACAACTATTTCATAATGTATAAGAAGAGGAAAATTTACAGAGAAAGTGTTGATGGTTGGAATTTTGGAGAACCCGAAGACTAGGCCACTGTATTCCTAATATCATCATTGATTAATGAAGGAATCAGAAGTTTTCATGAGTTGTTGGGTATAATTTTGTAACTTTCTTTGTTATGTGTCATGTTATGTTTTCTTCTTTCAAGTATAGTAATGAAGATGCAGGTCATTCCTTAAAAGAGCGCTCCTATACTTGAAGTTCCCACCTTCTTTTCTAAGTTATAGATAATAGTTTCTATGAAAGACCAGCATATTATCTTTAACTTCTCCTAGAGTCACAGATAGTAAATTTTATGTTAAGCTGCATATTGTATATGATTCAGTTCTCATTTCCATAATTCTTCTAAGTGATGGATAGTAGCTTCTGTGAAAGATCAACATACTATCTTTAACTTTTCCTTCAAGATTTCTTCATTCATTATTTATATCTAGCAACAAATAGCATTAGATGTTCTGGTCATACATGTACTAAGGGTTAGAGACCAAGTATCAAGGTCCTTCATTTAAAGACACAACATATATCTAAGTGACAAATAAGTGATAGTAAACAATATTTATTAATGTCTTAAGCACAATTTCCATACAGCCAGGAAATTGGTTTCTTAAGGAATAACAATGTACATATGGGTGATGTTGTTATAATACAAGGAAAAATGCCTTCACGTAGGAGTGGCTCCAAGAGATTTTCCACTACCAGAACTCTCAATCAAAAGACTCCTATCAGTATGACACAAACTCATGCATGATGATCATCTCGCCAACATGGCATAAAATGGATCTCAATGCAAACATACATGACGACAACATGAGTATCCCATCAACATACAACAAAGGGATCTTCACTAAAACATGACGGATCATGACAACAAGTACATCACATATATTATTCCGTGTCACATCAAGCAAGAATCATGAGACAAATAAGAAAGAGGATCCCACATCAAACATCAAACAAGGATTTGTGCAGTACAATGCATAGCAAAATAAGTACATGAACATATTGCATATACCTCACATCCAGGGGCCATCTAAAGAAGAAAATTTCAAACTGTTGAAGCTGTTCAAACCATCGATCTCACAACATCGAACCACATGAAAATAGATGCTTGCACATGAATGCTGACACCTCCACTCCACTTAGAAAAGTGGCTGTAGAATACAATGAGCAAATAGAAAATCTGAATGCACCACTAGATTTGTGGCGTCGAATAGTGCAAAATCAACTTTCAAATTTTTGAATTCTGAGAAAGTGATAATCTGGGGCTCAAGGGATCTTTTATATTCCCCCTAGATTCATCAAAGATTCCCTCCTTTGGGTACTCTACAATTCTGCTATTTAGATCAGGAAACTGACTGTGCCATTAGGTTCCTTGTGGAATTCTAAAAAAACTGAGTGTGAAGTTGGTTGCATTTTGACTCTGGCGAATTTCAGCGTCCAAGGAATCTAGAAGATTCCCTCAAAGATTCTCAAAGATTCTCCTCCACTGGGAACCTACAAATTTGCTGCTCAAAAGGTGAATCCGACATCGCCATCACACTCTGTGCAAAAATTTGAGAAAATTGACTGTAAACTTGGTTACATTCTGATAAAAAGAATTTTTACCTCCTTTGAGAATCTTCGGGCATCAAAGATATTCTGCCTCGAAATGTGTGTCAAAGTTCTGCCTCCTCTGTCTTGAAATCCTTGCCCACTCTTGGTTCCTTCATCTGCTTCCTCAGTGCACTAAAAAAATGAGGGGTTATATAATTTTCTGTGGCGAATTTAACAAGGAGGCAGTTTGGCGCCATGGTTAAGTTAGGAAATTCGATGAGGAGGGGTCGAGTGGTCAAACCCCACCCCTCCCATTTTAACATTTTATTGTTTTTTTTTTAAACAACTCTGCAAATGGTTTTTTGGTGTCAGGTCTATATTGGGCAGACCACCCCCATAGTCCCCTTAGCTCCGCATTGATTTGGCATGGTACATTGGGTTCATTTATTAATGGTTTTGTGTGGGCACCCGAGTGGTGGGCCGACTATTCCGATCGGGCGGGCTCGAACCCCAACTCCCACAGATTACACACGGTATCAGTTGGTGGGGCATATGAATTTGCCCAGAATCTAGCCCAGGTTGGCCAGAATCCAGTGGTTGGGTTCTATTCAAATTGTGGCCTCCTTAAACCTGCCTAGTCAACAATAAGTCAACCGAACTTTAACTAATTCTAACTTTCGCTACGGACTCGGTTTGATGATCTATTCACACCATCGTGATCAGGATGAGGAGATCTTCACTCTAGCCCTAGGTTGAAATCATTCTGATCACTTTGATTTTCGAGATTTCATAAGGCCTCTTTGTCTTATGTGTGTCTCTAGAGCCACCTGGATCAGTTGTAGTGCGGCACCCAAAGTTGGTTGAGAAACCCTCCCTTTCCTACTCCTTTGATCGACCTATGTGTCTCTAATGTAGTCATTCCAGTGTTTGTATCGATGATGTGGTGCATCATCTACTTGATCTCTAGGTGTGGGAACTTGTCATGATCAGGCAAGTCCCAGTCCTCAAGTTTTAGCAGCAGCACCCACGCCAAGCGCAGTCCGTCGAAAACAATATCATCTTGCAGTAGAGGGGTTTGCAAGGAGATCTTAATTTTGTCGATGTCTTTCGGCACCTTGGTCTTGGGCTTGTGTGGAGGGACATACTCAGGAAATTGAGTAATAGGGTCCGCACCATGGGCTTCAACCTCCTGCACTTCTATTCCCACATCCTCATCATCCATCGAGATGTCTTCAATGTCTTCTTCCTCTAGCTCCAAATTTATGGCCTTCACATTATACTGTGCGGTGGGTTTTTGTGGGTTTCTCCTTGGCAATGTGCACATGGGTATGGCAGGCTGCTTTCCCTTTTTATCCTTTGTGGTCTCCTTGGTGGGGGTCGTCTTTGGTCTTGGCATCCTCGGTGATTTATGGACTTCGGCTAGTACTTAGACAACCTCTGGAGTAACTACTTCTGCCTCCATCCCAACTTCTAGCACTGACTCCTTTGCTTTGGTATCTATGGCTTTTATGGGTGCCGACATATTTCTTTCCAACAGTGCTCATGACATCTCTGGTAAGTTTGCAAATGCTGGAGTCTCTTTCAAAGACTCAAGGAATTCTCAATTCATGAGTGCCTGAGAGCTCAACAACTCAATTATAAAAATGCCAAGTGCTTTTCACTGGACGGCTAATTGTAATTTATAGGGCATTTTGAATTAAAATCTGACCACTCCCCCCAATTTGGTTCATTAATGCTGGATTGGCGGCATATTTTCAAGGATCTGAGCCATAAATTTTGTCTTAAATGCCAGACTCCTGCTCCATTTGGCCACATTTCTACCGTCAAATCATGAAAAGTGGCTTTAACGGTCACTTTCTAGCTGACCTGCGCAACTTATCCCTGGGTAGGATAGCTCCCTTTGTGCTACCGCGAACCCTATGAAAATTCCTTGCTTTGCATAGTCCTCCAATCATCCAGCTCCCCAACCTAGGCTATGTAGTTTATAGTCCCATTTCTCCTTTCAGCTACCTGGAGTGCTAATAATGTGCTACCTTCATCTAGTCACATGGCTAGACCACCAGTGTATGGCTTCAACTCACTGCCATTCACCTTTCCTAGGAAGGGATCTCCATTCAATTTGACTAGATGTACCGCTCCTCCATTAGTAATTTCCTTAATGAAATAGGGCCCTAACTAGTGCATTATGAATTTCCTCAGAAATTTATCAAACTTGTTGTCCTATAACAAAAATAGGTCATTTACCGTAAAGGTGCGTAGCTTAATGTGTTGATCATGCCATGTTTTTCGCGCTGCTTTTGGACCTGTTGGTGAAATCTAGCTAGAAATATCTCTTCCTCAAGATCATCCAGCTATGTGAGCCTTTCCTCTAGGGCTCCGCGATCCCTCATACTTGTGAGTGCCACTATGCACAGACTAGAAACAATATATTCCATAGGCATTACTGCTTCAACACCATAGACAAGCCTAAAGGGAGTTTGTCCAGTCAATTTCTTGCATATCGTCTGATACATCCATAGTACTGCAAGTATGCGTAGGTCCCAATCACTTTGTTGAGTGTTGCTAACCTTGATCAGTGTGTTCTCCAACACTTTATTGAATGCTTCCACCGTCATTTTAGCTTGCGGGTGATAACGCATGCTCTTCTAGTGATATACCTCAAATTCTTCCATTGGCATGTTAATTGTCTCATTCAGAAAGTGCGTACCACGATCACTCATCAATATCTTTGAACATTCGAATCGTGTTAGTACATACTCAAAGAGGAACTTTGCAACAGTCATGCTTGTGCAATCCTTCACAGACTGTGCCTCCACCCAATGAGTCAAATACTCTGTAGCAGTGATAATGTACCTCGCTCCTGTCTTTCCTTGAGGTTGAATGGGTCCCACAAAATCTATGGCCCATTTCTCAAAGGGTTGCAACGTCATTTATGGATTCAAAGGCATTTCATCCCTCCGTGATGGCTTGCTAGTCCTTTAACACACATCACATGCTTTGTAGTAAGCTTTTGTATCCTAATGGAGGGTTGGCCACCACAACCCTGTGCGTAGAATCTTCTGTACAGTCGCTCTCCCTGCATAATGTCCTCCCGCAATGCCCCCATGAGCATCCACGAGGATGTCGCTTCTTTCAAACTCAGGTATATATCATCATAATATCTCATTAGACCCCATTTTTTATAGATGCCCATCAATGACAGAAAAATCTGTTGCGTGCACCACTAATTCCTTCTTCTCCTAGATGTTGTATCCTTCTGGGGTAGTTCCTGTCATTAGGAAGTGTATTATATCCTCAAAATAATAATCCGCAACGTGCATTGCAAATAGCTATGTGTCAGGTAGCCCTTCTTCCAAATTAGTGGGCTCTTCCCTTGTTTCGATGCGTAACAGATGGTCTGGTCCCGCATTTAGTCATCTAGGCTTCACAATAACTTCAAAATCATATTCCTGGAATAGTAACAACCACTTGTAGAATCTCCCCCCGAGCATAGGCTTATTGACCAGGTACTTCAGCATGGAATGATTTGTGTACATATTAAAATGGCCTCCCAGCAAGTAGTGTCTAAACTTCTGGAGCACATATGCCATGGCTAACCCTTCACGCTCGGTTGTGGAATAGTTCTTTTCTTCCTTAGATAACCTCCTACTTGCGAACACTATAGGATAGTCCAAGTATTGTCCACCAGCCTGTGTCAGTATTGCTCCTAGTGCTATACGTGACGCATCGACATGTAGATGAAACTCCTTCCAATTTGGGAAGACTAGAAACGGTGTAGTGACCATCTTTTCTTTCAATACATCCAGGCTCTTCTTACAGTCCTCATTCCAACAAAATGTGACATCCTTATTCAACAACTTCTCCATAGGTGCGGTGATCTAGGCATAGCCTTTGATAAACTTTTTTTAATATCCCGTATGCCCCAAGATAACATGCAACTGTTTCACACTCCTTGGTGCTTCCAAATTTAGTATCACCGCAATTTTCATTGGATCTACCATCCGTCCCTGCCTGCAAGCCACATGACCCAGCAAGGTTCCAAAAGGAACACAGAATAAACATTTCTTCAGATTGAGTGGGATTTGGTATCTTCGATAGGGATCCAGCATCAGGTGCAAGCTTGCCACATGACATTTCACCAGTCCAAAAATAGTCCAATCATCAAAGTATACTTCCAGGAACCTATGAATAAACTCCTTGAATGCAGCAACAACTACACACAAGAAAATCACAGGCACATTCTTCAATCCAAACAACGTTATAATGTACTGAAAACAACCCCACTTAGTCGTGAAGGTTGTCTTGTTCCTATCCTCTAATGTGGTTTTGCTCTGGTGGTACCCCAAGAGCCCATCAATGAAGGAATATGCTTCTTGGCCACCTACATTATCCAACACTTCATCAGTGAATGGAATTAGAAAAGGATCATGTATGCAAGAATCATTCAGATTTTTGAGATCCACACATATCCTTATTTCATCCTTCTGCTTCTCCTCCTATACCACCATTGGGCTTACACAGTCAGATTCTTCCATAGGCTCAATGATGCCTTCCGCAAGCATCTTGTCTAGCTCTAAGTGGACCTTCTCCTTATATTTTGAATTTAGGTGATAAGGTCTTTGTTTAACCGGCTTCACATCGAGTTTCAACGTGATCTTCATAACACCTAGGTCTCTGATTATCCCTTTTAGATCCGTAAACTTGGTAGGGAATAAATCCTGGTATTTGAAGAGAAGTTCAACGACCTTATCCCCCATCATGTCATCCCAGTAGTCTCCAATCTTTGCAAATTTGGGCTATGCCTCTGTACCAATGTTTACTTGTTTCCTTTTCGGTGGCGCGGTTATATCAAGATTCTTAATCTGCGGCCCTTCAACCTTGCAGTGAACTTTTTTTTCAGGGATGTCAATCTTTCATGGATCATCATCTTCTTCTTCAGTGGTTACGTTATAGCATTCTAGTGTGTGACTCAGCTGAGTAGCGCACTTAGGCTGAATTAGGTCCAAAGGATCTTGTGGTATCCTAAATATTGCTGCTTTCACCTCTTGTAATGCCTCATCAATATAGCCAAAACCGTCTTCAAAACTGAATGTCATTATCAATCCTTCGTGTAGGATATCACATTCACCTATATGATGGCAGAGCTCTGTTTCTACATACCAGTTCATCGGGACGACATCTAGGGTGTGACAGAACAAATGCACCCATTCAGGTTGGTGCTTTTCTCCATAAGCTTGAGCCCATTTGGTGAAGTGTGCACACGGGTCATCCTGCCCATCATAATTTTCTGCTATTCCTACCTTTGGCTTCCCAAAGCATGTCCTCATCATCCTCCTACATGCATGCCAATCACCAAAGCTTCCCTTATGCGTACCCCACCATCTTGCGGGCGTAACATGTAGTGCCCAATCCAACGCCTGGAAGCACTTCTTCTCTAGTACTTCCCTCTAAAATGCATCCAAAAATATATCTACCTCATTCAGGCTATCATAAGTAGGTATATTTCTTACCTCCATCGACACACATCAAGAAACCAAGTCATCATGTTACAACTTAGTGTAGTTACTTCACGTAGCTTATTCTTCCAGCACTCTAATTCTTCATCAGAGTCCGAGGTGTAGGAACTATCGCGATCCCATTTAATTCATCCATCCACTATTGGATTCACATAATATTGGTCTCACACTGTTATCTTATAGATATAGTCCAGATCATCATCGCTCTCATAATTCCACATTCGTTTAGTATAGCATGATCCTTTAGCAGGATCCAGGGGTACTATTACGCGTAGCGATTTATTCTGAAAAATAAATTTTCACTTATTTAGATTGATTACTCCATTCATATCAGTAGCCCAATCAATTCCCAAGAGCGTAGGACAGGGTTGCTGTCATCCAAAATTTATATTACTTCAAAGTCGGCTAGCACACTCGCACCTTCAATATCTATAGTCAACCCTTACAGCCACCCCATGGGGATGATCTTCTGTTGATTCACCATCCTTAGCTAAATCGGAGACCACTTGTAGGTCGGGTTTCCCCATCCACTCCCAAGTCTACTTCAGCAGGACATTTGTGTCTGACCCTAGGTCCAAAATAACCTGATCCATTTCATATTCTCCTATCTCTTGCAATCAGTCTCATCTTGCATCATGTCCTTGTTTTATTGTTACTAATATTTCTTACTATGCGCTACTCACTCAGTGTTTTTCTGTTGCATTTGTTTATAAGTTCTTGTAGCCCCTTCACATCCTTGCTATCATGCAGTAACTTCATACAGGTCTCCAGGAAGGTTGTAAGCATAGTAGGGTCCATCTCCTGATTAGGCTTACCCTTGCTCCCTAAGGTGGAGGCCTCAATGAATCTCTTCTTTGCTTTCATGAATGTTTCATGTGTGCACTCCAAATCAAACTCAATCTCCTTCACCAGAGCATTGCGAACCCATGCATTGTCCTCGGGTTGTTCCCCTTATCATATCCTATGGTGTTTTTGCTTCGGAGCACTATATTTACATTTGGATCCTATTTTCATGGATCAAACCTCATAATTTGCAGGTTTTGAGTTGGCTAAAGTGCTAGCGCCCCTTTTTCTCATATCCTCACTATCAGGGTAGGACTGTCCTTCATTTCATGATCAAACAGAGTGCAATACTTGCACGATGGACATGTTGGGTTAGTGCAATCGTGGGAAGAGTGTCCCAGTCCTTCGCAATCATAGCAGATCAACTATCCCTGAACTCTATCGAGTCCTCCTCTGCCTTGGCCTCATTCACGCCCCTAAAAGTCTGGTCGCACCATCCCTACGCTCTCGTCAAGGTGTTGTGTTTCTGCCTATACCTATAGCCGGGTATTATATCCATCATCAATGCATAACTTCTACAGTTGCGCTCATCATGCCCTACCGACCTATAGAAGTTGCAGAACAACTGTTGCGGTATCTATACAAACGTATGAAATAAATGACAGTTATTTATGGCATGTTTTCCTTCTACCTGACATATAGTGCACCACAATGCAAGCCCAAAGCTTGGTCTTGCCTAAGCTTCCAGCCTCAAAGGCATCGGTCCTCCTCCTACCAGGTAGTTTGTAAAGACCACGTAATTGTCTTTGTCATGCCCCTGGCCCTTGAATTTCGGGCACTGTACCTCTTCACACACCTCTGGTTGAACTGTTCTATCCTACTTCAAGCTTTGCATCTCAAGGAAAATATTTTTCAACTACGCATGGATCTGTTGAAACACCATATTTGGATCTTGCATCGGTGTTTCATGGAGTCTCATTGTAATCTCCAAGGCCTCTGCCTTATTTGTTATCTTTTGTTGTGACAACGCAACCCTTAGGTGTGGAAGGAGCGAAGCCACAAACCACTCGCGATGTTGTCCGTTTGTTAAGTTCATATTAGCTTTAGGGATTTTCACTTCAATCTCTGATCTAATTCCCAAGGTGTCTCGCCCTGCTTCATCGCAATTTCCTTGAATCCCACAACCGATTGTGCCTTAGACTTAGGCCAAATGAATTCTTTATTCAGTGCTTGTTGGATGTCTGCCACTCCAGCGTTCGGGTTATCATTAGAGTACTTCATGTACTAGGTTAGCGCGCAATCCTGTAATGCACTAACCAGTGTTGCCTTATTTATGTTATCATCTGTAATGCCCTGGGCTTCCCATTTAGCATTCACGACGAACCAAGACTAGTCCGGGTCGTCATTTCCCAAGCCTTTCAACAAAGGAAGCTTCACTGAATTTGCCATTCTAAACTGCGGTGGAGGCAGAGGTGGTACAAGTGAAGTTGTTGGTGAGGGTGGTGAAGTTGGAGGTGGTAGTCACGAGAATCCTTTTCTTATTAACTGAATATAATTTCACAGAGAAACTTGCGTTCTTCCTTCTTCATCACCTCATGGAGATGAAATGAAGGGACAATATTCATGACCCTTTTTTCCTTCATTCCTATAAGTTTTTCCACTTCACGTAGCTCCGAACATCAAGGTAGCTGCATAACCCACTTTTTGCACAATAACATTTTAATCCAGGTATCCAAATATTTGAAGTACTTACCTCGTGGTCCTTTGAAAAATCATCACTCCACCTCACTATAGCTAACTGAGGTGTTGACCACGAATTCAGTTACAAATCCTCCTATGAGGCGATCGAGCCAATGATCAACAGCACAGGCATTCTTATCCTCAGATGCTTCCAATTTCTGTACTAGCTCCAGGGTCCAAACAATAGGACCATCAAGTTTCCACCTTCCTTGGATATTTTCTAGCTTCGCAATCCACTCATATAGTTCAACCGAAGAGGAACAAAAAAAGAGCTCATGTATTTTTGTATATAGGTACTTGTCTAGCCACTGTTCCTTTTTCAAACATAAACTTATGTTCTCCTTCACCATGAATTCGTGGATATACCTATCCAACCAGTCTCCAATCTCTTTCTTAGTTGGATTCTAGTGATACGACATCATACATCTCTTATGCAGATTCTGGTCCCAACAACGAAACCATTTGTTGGCTTGAGGGGGTCTGAACCAAGTTCAATGTTAGTTAGCCAAACAAATTCCCACACTACTGTCCCTTTTGGCATCATCTCGTAGAGCGCAGACCAAAGTCTCACTCATAGCAGTTTGGGGGGATGCTAGAACCAAGTTTCCGCACCCTGAGATGGTTGTGATGTCGGTTTATTCCTTGTATTCCTTCTTTTGCGTAAGTATTTAAGTTTTAGGGCTCTATCTTCCTAACCCCTTATTCCTCCCTTCGATACATCCGCGAAAGGATATGGCTAACCTTCACATAGCCCTAACCTTTGATTCAGATACTTTCGCACTACTAAGGTAGCATATTGCATAGATTTTCAAGTTATCTTAAGAATCTTACTTATCATATTAAACAATTATAGTTAGCACTGCATAAACAGATGTTATTATTTGCGTTCAGTTATCCAACATAATTACACACATTCGCACATCAGATAAGCATTATAAAGTAAATTCATACATAATATGACAAGATGCATTAATTGAAACAAAGACATAGAATTTGCAGAATACTTCTCTTTATTGATATCTTCAAGCGACTACGGACTCTATCCACCATGTGCACATTGCTGCAAGGGTCCACACACTCAGCTACAGAATTCCACCCTAGGCCTCTGTGCACTCAACTGTAGAGCCATTACCTATGCTACAACCTAAATCTTAGACTTCTTACATCAGAGCTATCATTATCTTAGACTTCCTTGAACTTCTTAGAGTTTACTTACTTAGCTCTTTTTATACAATCCCTTGGTCCATGAACCATGGGTAGATCTTTTACAACCAACTTTACTTTACAAAAATAAGGGCAGACAACCCTTTATGACTCATGAAACCTTTGCGCTAACCATAAAATGTGGAGACTTTACTATTTTATTACAAAATTCGACTCAAAACATGGGCTTTTAGTCCCAAAACTCTCCTTGGGGGATCCCATTCCCAACATCTATCAAAACGCATGCTTCTCTAGGTCCATCCCATGTTTTGGATCCATCAAAATAAAAGGTCCACAAGTCATTTGTATAAGGGCTGCTTTCCGCACTAGTACTGCTAACACTACTATTACTACTATTACAATGTACTATACATGTTTCATTTTCATCAGTTGGGAAAAGAAGGATACTTAAACATGTATATAATGGGGTGGTGCTCAGTTGTGCAAGATAACACCTTGGCTACTTTTCCATAAAAAAATTGGCAGACAAAAGTTCTGCGAAGGCCAATGGTTCATTTTGACCATCCAAGGGACTAATGTTATGTTTCATATATCTCTCTAACAACACCTGAATCTAGTTGTTTATGCCTTGATATGAAAGCCATAAGTGTGACTAGTTTGTAGAAAAATATCCTTGCAAGTTACTAGACTAGTCTTTGTTGAGCAATAAGCCATATGCTTCCGGGAAGTCCACAATCACAATGTTATTGCACCAGTGAACTCGTCCATCAGACGATAACTAGATTATCACATCCCGAAGTTCACCAATGTATGGTACACATGTTCGGTTAAGTTGCATGACCTGCGTAGTCTTACAACTCCATTGCACATTGATCTGTTTAGCGATGGAGAGTGGCATGACATTGACTGATGCACCAGAGTCAACCAAACAATTGTGGACATTGAATTTGAATATTTCAAATGATAACAAAAAGGGTGGAAAAGAGAGTTTGTTTCTTCCATGTGAAGCGCGCTGAGCACAAATGTGAGTGATTTGAGAGACTTGCTTGATCCCTTGTTGGAAGGGGCAACATTTTCTATGGAGGTTTGACCCATTTTGTGCAAAATAATATCCCGTTGAATCATGAGCTTGGTTATCTCATACAGAGAAATGTTTTCATAGGTCTCTTCATATCATCAACAATATTGTAATCCAAAGCGGGAAGACTTTCCAAGTTGTTCGGGGGGAGACTTGTGTTTGTACTGTCTAGTGGAGTTTTTGGAGTTTGCTACTCATGGATGTATCCTTCATTATAGTTGTCTTCCTAGAATTAATTTGTGTTTTATGTGTTGAGGATGCCAGTGGATTGATTTTTTTGAGGAGTTGTTTAAATTTTTCTTTCGGTATCTCAAAAAAAGCGGGAGCCCCTTGACTGCTCAAGTTGTATCAAGTTTTCTCCTTTGCGAGCTTCTTCTCGATGGTTTCTTTCTTTTGGGTAGCATTGAGGCATTGATACATGTAAATTAGATGCCCAGAACTTGGAGCTTCATCAAATGCAACATTCTCTTATTCATCTTCATCCTTCGGATAAACTTGCTCACTAGATTTAAAATGATCATTCGACCTTAAATCCATAATGCTTATAAGTCGATTCCATTCTAGACAAGACTTATTTGAATGTCTCTCTTCGTGAATCACATAGAAGACATCCTTTCGTAGTTTGGTCCACTTGGGAAAAAAATTAGAGCTCTATGCTACCTAGCATCACATTCTTCCTCTTTGCAGATCTAGGAGGTCTATTGCTCAGTACTGTCTTATTTGTTCGTTGTTTAAGTTCAGCTACTTCGATTGTCAAGGACTTGAGGATATTACTAATGGTCTCACTTTCACTTGCTTTATTTTCCTTTACCTTACTCACATCAATCTAAGACCTCATGCCCATGTATTTCGAGTCCTTAGCTGGTTCGTCATCTACAATAACTCTAATCATGCAGAGGTCTTTCTCCACATACATTGCTTCTTGGAAATTTTCTAAAAGTGTTGGTTTCGCAACTCGCTTGATGAATTGCACAATGCTGGTTAGAAGTGTAGATGTGTAGTACTCAAATTTGATGGAGTCGTGAGGTTTATTGTCTACAGTGAACTTGTTTAGGATACGGTTAAGCTTCTGGTTAAAATATTTAAATTTTTCTTTCTGCTCCATCTTGAGACTACTCAACTCGTTTAAAAACATGGCAGACATTTTTTCCTTAGAAAAATTCTCAAGGAAAATTCTCTTCATAATCCCCCAATTCAAAA
Source organism: Pinus taeda (assembly GCA_000404065.3). Taxonomy (NCBI): domain Eukaryota; kingdom Viridiplantae; phylum Streptophyta; class Pinopsida; order Pinales; family Pinaceae; genus Pinus; species Pinus taeda. The sequence goes on from APFE031309849.1 coordinate 67,419, forward strand.
TGGAGTTGAGAGGAAGGATATGGTACCATACAGTCGCTCTTCCATCCAAGGTACATGGAAACATTCTACATGCAATGTCATCATAGCGTACCTTGCATGTCTGTAGATGTAGGTATGTGTCTAGATGGTCTTCCACCTTCACTGTTCTGTCAAGTCATACTTCGTTACCAACTTCTCTGCGTGTCTTGGCATCTTGTGAAAGATACACTGAAGTGCTAATGGGCCCTATGTCATCCATTCCATTTTTTGATGATCCATATTTTCCTCTTCTTCATCCTCCTCCTCTTCTTTTGAATATGACGATTCAACCTCTAAATATGTTGGTTCGTCTCCACCTCTGCCTTTTGATTCACTGCCTCCATCAAAGCCTGAGCCCAAGAGTAAGTTGTTCACTTCTTCTCCTTTTTGAAAAAAGGAGGTTCCTCTTCGTTCTCAATAGCTTCTTCCAGGTCTTCAAGAATGGTGAGGACAACTTCTTCAACGGACAGGGCTACCACTCCTATGGGTGTAGTATTTTTCTTCCTTTGCAAAAAGGGAAGGGTGTGTACTCCTGGATTCAGTCCAATAGCTTTAGTAAAATGACAGGTGATGGGATGGATATCATAAATGTGATGATATGAAATTTATGATCGTGTCTGGGAGGCAAGGAGTAACCAACTTTAGAGCTTCATGTGGGAGAGAGGGAGTTTGTGTTACTTCCTTAAATAGATGATGAATAAGTGGGGTTGAGAAGACATTCAACAATAACCTACTGGAAACCCTCCCTCTAGTGCTAGAAATGTTGAGAATGTTGGACCAACCAACATTCAGGGGATCTCCTCAATATGAATTCCCAACTGGACCTCACATCATTTAGTGTAGGATTCCCATCTGGTAAGATGGCTTGGTTGCCATTATCTTAGGGATTTTCTTGAGCTCTTGTTGTTTAGTTACCGAGAGTGTTATGCTTGTAACTTCAATAAAACAAGGTGAGTATGCCTGGAGAGTGCGTAATGTAACTTTGTGTCTCGGTTCTATTACTATAAGGGAGAGGGTAAAAGTGATCCTCTATATGAGAGGTAGCAGTACCACCCAGGGAAGGACACACATGAAAACAAAAAGGGTCTGTCCAGCATCCAATAGGATAGTCCACAATGAATGCGATAGTCATTAAAACCAAAGTACAAGGTAAAACACATACACCCTCTAGTGGAAAAGTCCACACAAGGGTGATAGTCGTTATAATGAAGAAAACACAAGGATGGTATGTCTAATGTCCAATGAAGTAGTCCACACAGATGAGACAATATTGATAAACAATACAAAAAAACTTCAACAATGTAAGTACTAAAATAATCGAAGTAGTTAAACTATATTAGTACAAGTCAAGAAGACATGCATCATAAATGTTTAAAGAATAATCTTACAAACAAATACAAAACATGTGTGAAAATGTACTAGCTTGAGACATGGTTTTGAATTAAGTAAAAGTTCCAAGACTCATATATACACCATACATCACTAGACCTAGTAGTGGGACATTAGAACTACTTCTTGCTCCTCAAAGAACAAATTACAAACTCTCAAGGCTATGTGGTAGGAGCCAAGGTTAAAAGTCCTTTACTGATACAACGAGGGGGTACATATAGCCAACAGGGATAACTGACCCTTGTGACTCTTCAACTTTCCTCATGACTGTTTGAGTTCCTATGAATTTTCAACTGACATGACTCCTCAACTTCATATGTGGGTCTCTTGGACATTCATAATAAATTACATTTGATTACAACAAGTATGGCCCATAATAGTGATGTGGCTAAGAGAACTTATGAGACAACTTGACATGACAATGGTAACATTTACTAGCTAACTGTGGTGTCCGTGTCAAGCTGCTATGCTGCTGAGTGATGGGTGTGCTCTCAGTGTATCATGTCTTCACCTCCACATGACAAAGTGTGTGGGGTATTTTATGGTCTTGGTATTTCCTTGATGGTGCATGTGTATGTGTCCCTTTCACTGTCTCCTTGATGTGTTTCGTACATTCATTCAACTGCGATAAAGTCTTCCAACATTGACTCCTTATTCATCCCATTTGTCGTCACACGATGTTTCATCATTGTACTTGTTCGTGCAATCACTCATAATAAGACGACATGAAATCCAAAAATCCCCTAGTCTAGCATGATGCATTATTTTCAGTTTCAGTTGTAGGTGATCGAGAGAGAGGACAAGGCACTGAAATTGCGCAAAGCACAACTCAGGCTACGAAGCAAGGCTCTGGAGAATTGTTGAGAAAAGCCACGAAGATGTCACTAGGAGGAATATTCGTGCAATCCTAGAAAGAAGTGATAGCTGGAAGGTAGAACCCACCTGGGGAGAATTGCGCAGTTTCTGGGAGGAAGACAAGGAAGGGTGTCAAGAGGAATTGTTGGGAAATTCTATGCATTTTTTAGGATGAGCACTCGGCAAGTCATTCGAGGGTCTAGCTAGGAATCTACACAGTTTCTCTAAGGAATACAAAGTGGGTAGAAGGAGGCACTGATAGACATTTTTGCACAGTTTTCCAGAGCAAGGAAAGATCAGGCTGTAAGGAGCTATTAGTCATAACTATGCATTTCTGAGAGATAATGTCAAACAGGTAGTTACTACGTGGTTTATTGGATGAGTGCAGAGTAGGGTAGTAGAGAGAGTGCCAGTCCAAACTATGAAATTTTCAGAGAGGGAGCAGGGAAAGCTAGCAGGGGGCCTACCAGTCAGATCTACGCAATTTCTCGGAACAATACAGTGATAGGCAACAGAAGCCTAACTCACATGGCTGAGCAGTTTCTACAGACAATGTAAGGTGGGAAATTGGGAAACTTTTGTGTAGTTTTGGGGAGCAATGCAGCCTAGGGTCATGGTGTAGTTCATGTTTTATGGTAGAATAGAGGGAGGCATGATGAGTGATATTGTGGGAAGCACAGATTGGATCAGACTTTGGGACAAATTTTGCATAGTTATGGGAGAGATTCAGCTTTCTCACTTCCAGGATTGTGGAATGCAGGCTTCCCTAAAGGACAACCTTGAGCTCTATGTAGTTCTGGGAAATAGAGCAGGGTCACTAAGAGCTAAGACTGCATAGTGTAGCTTAGTTGGGGTCCAGTAGAACGACAGTTGTCTGGTTGAAATATTTTTAGGAAAAATGGCTAAGTGTGGGAGAAAATCAATGTGTGCATACATGACATTATCATCACAGACATAGCATGACTCGACAACAAAACACCTCAGACTAATAAGACAAACATGTTCTTAGAGAGATTGAATTAAAGGTTAAAAAAAACCATTACGAGACTTGAGATAGATCTTTGGATGACCGTGACAACACTTCAATGAAAATTCTTGCAACTTTGTGTGTGAGTGCGTCCAATGTTCACAGAGTGAAAACAAATCATGCACACAAAGACAAACCTTCGAAATTGCCACAATAAACTTGCAAGCTTGAAAGAGAAATCAACATGCCAAAATATGACCAGTGGTTAATCAAGAAAAAAGGGTGTAAAGGCTCAACAGGAGCTCATGGAATGAGCTTGAGTGTTTGCAACCTTCAGGGGAAAAATCGAGGAAGGATCTAAAATTTGGGTGTAAGCCAAAATTTTGTAGGGTGTTGCAGTGGCTACAACAAGTCTTTTTTAGGATGTAGATAAGATTTTTGTTTGTAGATTTGACAAGACCATTTCCCTGCGGGTAGTAGTTTTCTAAATTCTTTAACACCATACCATTTTTCAATGCAAATTCATAAAGCTTTAACAAAGATAAGATCACTGCATTGTCAAAAAAAAGTGATACATGAATGCCAAACGTTGAGATGATGTTCTTCTTAAGGAAGTTGATGACTTCCTAGTCATTCACTTGTTTAAGCATAGCTAGTTCTATCCACTACGTGAAGTAATCAGTGGAAAATAGGATGTAGCAGTGATGCTTTGATGAATGTGGGAAAATCTCCCCAATGATGTCCAAGCCCCACTGTTGGAATGGTTCATCCATTGCAATGGGCTACAGTGGGGCTACTGATTTTGATTTATGTCGGCACATCCCTGACAAATCGGAACTTGTGAGCATAAGCTTGTGCCTCTTTGAACAATCTGGACAAGTAGAAATCATATCTGATGACTTTGTACATTTTTGTATTACCCGTGAAGTGAGCCCTGACTCGTCCATCATGGACATCACGTAACACTCTCTCTAAATCTTGTGATTACAGGCACTTGAGAAAAATGTTGTTGTGGTGCTTTTTGTAAAGCACTCCATTCACTAACTGGTAAGATATGGCTTTCAGTCAGAGTGCCCTCTTCTCTCGCATAGAGAAGTGAGAGGGCATGGTTCGATGCTCAAGGTGCTAGCACACTTATTTGTACGAGGAGTTACCATGCGAACTAGGGGGCCTTGATCAACATTATACATGTCAATTTCTTGGTCCCAAATAGTTAGCTCTTATTGTTCCTCTTGCACTTGTGCTACTTCTGCTTCCAGTCTATAACTAGGTGGCACTTTATGGTGTGAACTCAATTGATTTCAAGATCATACTCTTGAATTTCTACCATCCAGTTCGCTCACCTTTCACCGAGCTGTTGTTGGCAGAAATACTATGGAATGATTCTTTAATAGGTAGGGTCTAAAATGTTTAATTGCCTTGTATACAGCGTATGCTTGTTTATCATGGCAGAATAGTTTAGCTATAATCCTTTCAATATCTCACTCATGAAGGAGATGGGATGTTTGTTATTGAGCTCATCCTTTTGAGTGAGTATTGCAGTGAGTGAAATGGCGGAAGCAAATGTGTAGAGCAAGAAACCTTTATTAAAATCTGGGATGTACAATAGAGGTGCTTCTATTATTGCCTACTTAATACGGGTGAACACATACTTTCCTTCTTCTCCCATTTGTAAATTGTATCCTCCTTCATCATCTCTTGTATGGGTTTGAAAATTTGTGCATAATCTGAGATGAACATTGGAAGGAAGTTGATCTTCCCCAAGAAGGACTACATGGATTACTTGTTCACGGGAGGAAGAATCTGCCTGATGGTCTCGACTCAGCCTAGATCTACCTTGATCCCACTCTCAAAAATGATATGCTCAAGGAGGTTCCCCTCAAACACTGCAAAGATACTCTTCTCGAGATTTAGGGATATCCCATACTTGCAACATCACTCAAAGATCTTCTCTAGATGGCACAAGTGGCCTCACCATTTTCTGGAAAAAAATAGTACGTCATCAAGGTAGACCTCCATGCACTGTTCGATGAGCCCATCGAAAGCGATGTCCATTGCACGCTAAAAGGTTACACCTGTGTTTACCAGCCCAAATGGCATTCTTCTATAAGTGAACGTATGCGACTAGGTACAAAATGTTTTTTTAGCCTGCCAGGCTCTACTAATAGAACCTAGCTGCACCTCAAAAAGCTGTCTAGTAGAGAAAACATTGCTACTCACGATACTATTGGCAAGATGTGTTCACTAGACAATAGAGGGTAATTGTCTCTTTCCAAGGCCCACTTGAGGTTATGGAAATCTATGCATAGGAAGATCTCCATGAACTTCTTTCTCACAAGAATTAAGCTTGAAACCCATGTATAATGGTGAACTTTGTAAATGATTCGAGCATCCAACAACTTAGTCTACTCTTATTGTATGGAGGTCTATAGTGATGGATGTACTTTCCTAAGCTTCTACTGAAAAATTTTGGCCCCTTCCTTGATTGGGATGATGTGTTGGATTATTCACATGTCATATTTTTTCAAGTCATCATACATCTATGTGAACACATAACGATATTGTCTGAATAGGCAGAAAAAGGTTTCTTGCTCTTCCGATGTGCAACAGATACCGAGATTCACCAACTTTGGATCTTTGTTTACTCCCAGATTAATATTTTCATGCACCAATGTGGAGCTATGGGTTTTAGTGATATTGGGTCCCTAGAAGCAGTTATGCAAGTCATATAGATTCTCCAGTGAAACCACACCCTTGGGGATGAGGTTACCTTTACTTGCATGAGTTGTGTCTTGCATAGACTGCTCTTGCTCGTCTTCATCTATCACTGCATCTTTTAAGACATCAAAATTGGCCATGAAGTGAAATATATGTTCATCATCATCAAAAACACATAAGTTAGTGATGTTATCACAAGTAGATGGATTATATAAAATTTCAATAGAAAACTTATCCCTAAGCAGTAGCATCCTAGTAGTTGCATTTTCCAGAGCATGTGTAGCTGCATTACACATTCTTAGTACATAAATGATATTTAAATCTTGGAAGTTAGAGATAAGTTGCCATACATCTTGTTGGTAACTCTTAAGATGAGGTGAAACACACTCTCTGGTGCTACGAACTTGACGTGCCATGTTGTTTGAATCACCTACTAGTTTTACTATAACAATGTTGAGGTTGATAAATTTCTGTAAGCCTAAAATGACTGCTTCATATTCAACAGTGTTGTTTGTGCACTCGAACTGCAAGTGCCTTGAGACTAAGTGTTTCCTTTATGTTGGCTCTATCAAAACACACCCAGCTCCGGAGCAATATTGTGTCTTGGATCGATTGAAATACAAGGTCTACATGTCATATGTACAAGGACCACTTATCATACTAGTACTGATAACACTACTGGTACTACTATTACAATCTATTGTACAGGTTTCATTTCTATCGGTTGGGCAGGGAAGGAGACCCAACTATGTGTTTGGTGGGGTGGTGCTTAGCTATGCAAGATAACACCCCAACTTTGTTTCGAGAAAGAAATTGTTGAACATAAGTTATGCGAAATCCATATGTTCATTTTCACCATTCAAGGGAGCAATGTTATGTTTCATGTATCTTTCCAACAACACCCAAATCTGGTTGTTTCTACCCTTTTGCATAATCCATAAGTGTGACCATTCCATAGAAAAGTATCCTCGAAACTTGTTGGACCAGTCCCTGTTGAGAAATAATCCATATGCTTCTAGGATGTCCACAATCACAATGTTAATGCATTGGTGAATGCATCCTTCAAACAGTAGCCAGATGATCACATCTGAGAATTCACCAATGGCTAGGACACATTTTTTCAAGTTGGATGATCTGTGCAATTGTACTACTCCATTGAGCATTGATCCACTTAGCAGTAGAGAGTGGCATGATATTGAATGACATGCCAGAATCCACCAAACAGTTGTGGACATTCAAGTTAAATATTTTGAATGATAACAAAAATTGTGGGTGGAGCGAGTTCACTTCCTCCATGTGAAGCACGTTGAGCATAGATGTGAGTGTGCCATGAGACTTGCTTGGTCACTTGCTAGAAGAAGCAATATTGTCTATGGAGGTTTTCCCCAATGCATGCAAAAGAATATCTAGTTGACTAGTGATGTTGGTTAACCCATAAAGAGAGATGTTCACATTGGTCCTTTTCATGTCTTCAACAATGTTGTAATCCTAAGTGGGAAGACTCACTGAGATGTCTAGTGGTAGACTTGTGTTCGTGTTGTCCAGTCGGCTGCTTTTGTCTTTGCTACTCACAGACATACTTTTAGCTATCGATGTCTTCCTGGACTTGCCTTTTATTTTCTATGTTGAGCTGACTAGAGGATCAACTATTTTGAGAAGATGTTTTATTAATTTTTCTCTTAGTATCTCAAAAACACTGGGGGTCCCTTGACTCCTCCAATTGTATCGATTTTTTTTCTTTGAGGCTGAAGGGTTTCTCAGAGGCTCCTTCTATTAGTACTCTTCTGGGCAGCATTAGCGAATTCATACATGTTGATTACATGCCCAACACTTGGAGCTTCATTAGATGCAACAAATTCCTTTTGGCCTTCATTCTCTGGCTCAACGTATTCTCCAGCCATAAATCGGTCAGTCAACTATGTATCCAGGGTGCTCATCCCTTGGTTCCATCCTTTGCAAGTCCTCTCTAAATTCCATTCACTATGGAATTTGCAATAATGGTGTGTCACAATTGAATCCATGTTGAACACAAGTTTAGAACTCTACGCAGATTCAGTTGGGTGACTACTAGTAGTGCTCAAAGCTGAGTTTCTCTTCTACACAAATATGGGCAGCCTATTGTTTAGGGTTGTCTCGATTGTTCCCTGCTTGAGTTCAGAAACTTCGGTTGTCAAGGACTTGATGAGGCAAGTAAGATTTTCAATTTCATGTGCCTACTTTTCCTTTTCCTTACTAACAGTAGCCTGAGACCTTCTACCCATGTCTTTACATTCCTTATCTATTTCTTCATCTACAATGAGGCTAATAGTGTGCATGTGTTTCTCCAAATCAATTGCTTCTTGGGAATTTTCCAAAAGTGTTGGTTTCGCAGCTCGCTTGACGAATTGCGTAATGTTGGTCGACAGTGCAGACATGTAGTAGTCAACTGTGATGGAGTTGTGAGACTTGGTGTATCCAGTGAAAATTTTCAAGATATGGTTAAACTTTTGGTTAAAATATTTCCATTTTTCTTTCTGCTCCATCTTGAGACTACCCAACTCTTTTAGCAAGATGGTAGGATTTTTGTCTTCGGGAAGCTTCTCAAGGGAAATTCTCTAGAACACCCCCCAGTTCTAAATGGAGTTGACAGGAAGGTTGTGGTGCCATATAACTTCTCTGATATCCAAGGTACATGGAAATAGTCTACATGAAACATCATCATATCATACCTTCAGTGTTTGCAGATGTAGGTAGAACATTGCTTGATGATATTTTTCCTTCACTACTCTGTTAGGGTCATATTTTGTTAACAACTTCTCTGAGTGTCTTGGAATTTTGTGCAAAACATCTGAGAGTGAAAATGGACCCTATTTCTTCCATTCCATATTTTGATTAGCCATACTCTCCTCTTCGTCGTCGTCATCCTCTTCTTCTGAATTTGACGGTTCTATCTCTCAATATGTTGGTTGGCATCTACCTCTGCCTCCTCTGATGCCTTCCCCTCTGCTTCCTATTCTGGAACCTGAGCCCAAGGGTAAGAGTTTATTTTCTTCTCCTCCTTGGAAGACTAGAGGTTCGTATTCATTTTCAACAGCTTCTACCAGCTCTTCAAGAGTGTTGAGCATTGCTTCTTAAACATATGTGAATACCATTCATGTGGGTGTAGTATTTTGCTTCTTCTACAAAGAGGGAAGAGCGTGTACTCCTGGAATCAATCCAACCAATTTAGCAAACTAACTGGTGATGGGAAAAAAATCATGGATGTGATGATATGAAATTTCTTGTTTAGGTCTAGGAGGTGAGGAGTAACCAACTTTAGAGTTATGTGTGGGAGAGAGGGAGTTCATATTACTACCTTAACCAAATGATAGATAAGTGGGGTTGGTAGGACATTCATCCATAAACTACTAGCATCCATCCTTGTAACACCAAAAATGTTGATAGTGATGACCCTACCAACATTTAGGGGATCTCCCCCATATGAAGTCCCAACTAGACTTCACACCGTTTGGTGTAGGAGTCCCATCAGGTACGACAACACAATTTCCATTATCTGAGAGATTTTCCTTATCTCTTGTTGTTCATCACATGAGAGAATCATTCTTGTATCTTCAAAAAGACAGGTGAGTATGCCTGGTGAGTGCGCAATGTAACTTTGTGTCTAACTTCTCTTACTATAAGGGAGAGGGTAAAAGTGAGCCTCCAAATTAGAGGTAGTAGTACCACCCAAGGATAGAAAGCCCGATGGTGGTTGAGGAAAAGAAACATAAGGGAGAAATAAGGATTTGCATAGATCTAAGAAAGCTTAACGACGCCTACGTCCATGATCCTTTTCTAACATTGTTTATAGATGAGGTATTGGACATTGTTGGAGGGAAGGAGGCCTATTCATTCACTAATGGGTTCTTTGGATGTCATCGAATTAAGATCATGCCAGAAGACAGGAGAAAAACAACATTCGCAACAAAATGGGGTTGTTTCCAGTATACGGTGATGCCATTCAGACTCAAGAATGCGCGGACGATATTCTCTCACGTAGTCATCGCAGCGTTCAAGGAGTTTATTCGCAAGTTCTTGAAGGTGTATTTTGATGACTAGATGGTGTTTGGGTTAATAAAGCACCATGTAGCTAGTCTACGCCTAATGTTGGATATGTGTTGAAGATATCAAATCATGCTAAACCTCAAGAAGTGTGTGTTTTGTGTCCCCTTTGGGATTTTGCTAGGTAATATGGTATGCAAGTGAGGAATAATGGTGGACCCTGCTAAGATCATGGTAATAGTCAATTTGGAGGCCCCCATGAGTGTCAAACAGCTACGCGCAATGCTAGGCCATATTGGATATTATCAAAAGTTCATCAAGGCTCATGCTCAGATTACTGCACCTATGGACAAGCTATTAAGGAAGGACACTACATTCTATTGGGATGAAGAATGTCAGCACATTCTGAATGTATTGAAAGAGAAAATGGTCACTACACCAATTTTTGTCTTCCCGGATTGAAAGAAGGAATTCCATGTGCATGTGGATGCGTCATATATTGCATTTGGGGTAGTGCTGACACAAGCCAGTAAAGGATAGATGGATCACCCTATAGCCTTTGCAAGTAGGAAATTTTCAAAGGCTGAGAAGAATTACTCAATGACAGAGAGTGAAGGATTGACTATGGTGTATGCGTTCCAAAAGTTGTGACACTATCTACTGGGTGGACATTTCAAGATGTACACAAATCATTCCGCCTTGAAATACCTAGTCAACAAGCCTGTGTTGGTGGGGAATATATGCAGATGGTTGCTGCTATTTCAGGAATATGACTGAGGTAATTGTGAATCCAGGAAGGTTGAATGTAGGACTTCACCATTTATTGTGGATTTAAATAGGGGAGGAGCCTACTAATTTGGAGGAAGGGCTGCTTGATGCGCAGCTCTTTGCGGTGCACATAGAGGAAAATCATTTTGGAGATATTATCCACTTCCTGACTATGGGGACAACTCTAGAAGGATATACCAGTCAGCAAAAGAAATAAGTAGTGGTACATGTGGCTGATTTTTTAGTGGTCTATGGAGATTTGAATAAAATGTTTGATGATGAGATATTGCGAAGGTATGTGCCTGATTTTGAACGAAGTAGCATCCTAGTTGAAGCTCATTGTAGAGTCGTGGGAGGACATTATGTAGGAAAGGAAACGATGCAGAAGATTTTTCGTGGAGGGTTGTGGTGGTCTATGCTTCATGAACAATCTAAATCATATTGTAGGGCATGTGATGCATGTCAGAGAATGAGAATACCAGCACGAAGGGATGAGCTACCATTAAATCCTCAAGTATCAGCGTGGCCATTTGAAAAATGGGAAATTGACTTTGTAGGACCAATTCAGCCCCCAAGAAAAAATACATATGCATGCTATATCATCACCATGATAGAGTATCTAACGATGGGCAGAGGCACATATGGTGAAGGATTGTGCATGGACCACAAAAGCAAAGTTCTTGTTTGAGTATGTGTTAACCAGATTGGGTTGTCCGAATGTATTGATGAGTGATTATGGCACACACTTCCTCAATGAAACAATCAGCGCCCTGACCGAAGAGTTCTAGGTGTATCATTAGAAGAGTACACCATGTCATCCTTAGGCTAATGGAGCAGTTGAAGCCTTCAATAGGATCTTCTAGAATACATTGACAAATATTTGCAACACGCAACAAAATGATTGGGACATGCGCGTACTGGTGGTGTTGTGGGCATACAGGACTACTTGCAAAAAGCTAACATGTCAGACACCTTTTCGATTGGTCTATAGCATAGATGTTGTGATGCCTATGTAATATATTGTGCCTAGTCTCTGCATAGTAGCTTTCATAGGGATGGAAGACTGTGGAGACTTGGAAGAACGGCTCACGCAGCTAATAGAGCTCAAATAAGACAAATTCTTGGCTAGATTCCATTAGCAAGTCCAGAAGGAATGGAAAAGGCTTGGTATGATCGACACATCAAGATGTGCACATTTAAGGTAAATGATTAAGTCTTATTATATGATATTAAGTTCACTAAGTTTCCAGGAAAGTTTCAGATGCACTGGCTGGGGCCATATGTCAGCAAAGAGATCACAGATGGGCGTTCGGCTCAACTCACAAAGCTAAATAAAGAATTCTTTCCAGGAAGAGTAAATGGAAGCTGATTGAAGCTCTATGCAGGAGATACGACTTAGTGACTATATGATGGCAGGACAGTCTTAGTGCTTGAGGCAGCTACAAGGGAGCACAGGACTATAAACTACACTACTCGGTTTTGGGGACTACGTGGCAGTGGATCTGTACACAAAAGGGTGATGTCACAGTATGAGAAGTTATGTGAAGGGAGTTGTGCTATGGAGGGAGATACCATGCAACACAACTAGAAAGTGACTGTTAGAGTCACTGTTCATGATTTGATAGCCAGGAGACAATAAAGAGGAGTGGATGGGTGACATTTAAGGCTAAAATATTTGGTTATTTTCTACCAAGTCAACATTAATGGATGAATTTTGGGGGGAATGGTTGGTTTTGAATTCAAAATTCCCTATAAATTACATGTGCTGGCCTAGAATAGAACACTTTGCAACCTTCGATTTTTTGAGTTGTGATGTCTATTGCTTATGAATCATAAGTTCTTTGAAGATTTGGTTGCAAGCCCTGCATTAGATCACTTTCCTGAGTTAACCCAGAAATTCATTTGCACCACCATGTTAGGAGCAAGCCTCACTGAGACTGCAAGCACTAGAGGGACTATCACCTCCGAAGGAGCTGCTCCATAGGTTGTGAGCATGGAGGCTTTGGCTCTCGTGCCTATGGCATCGAGGTCACCTAGGCCGAAGCCTAAGCCTGTGCAAGAGACCCAAAAGCCAAATAAAGACAAGCAGAAGAGGTCAGTGCCAGTGCGCAAGTCACCTAGGAAGCATTCTGCCACCCATACATAGAATAAGGATAAGCAACCAGAGAAGGCAATGGATTTGGAAGCTAAACAAGGCATGGAGGATATAGATGCCAAGGGAGTGGAGCCCATCACCAAGCTATTAGAATATATCCCTCTACATAAAGGGAAGGTGAAGGTCACTAAGGACCCAAACTCAAAGAAGTTCATCATTCACATGCCCCTATTGCCAAAAAATATAACCTTCGAAGGTCTGTGCATGGCACGGGTTCCCCTATTAAAATGGAATATTTGGACCTAACTGACCATAAGCAGTTCCCTCACCTCACAACAAAAAATTATATGAGGTGCGTGTATTATAGAGACTCAAGTGTCACTGAGTTGGAGATATTTGAATGGATCCACAGAGTGGAGCAATCCAAGTTGTTGAACCTGTTGTGGGTGCCCCATTACCACCGCTCTAACATTAACACAACCTGTATACAGAAGCTACTTAATCTAGTACATGATGGGTGCTTATGGCTTGGCATGCCTTTACCCATCATATATATTCTTATGCACACGATCACACACCTGCCGCATGGGGGTTTGGATCTGGCCAAGGATTTTGGTGGAAAGACAAGAAAAAGAGACTTGGAAGAGAAGATGAAAAATAAATTTGAAATTATCAAGAAGCTATGTGGTTATTCCGTAACATCCATCAACGATCCCTGGGTGAATATTTCCACCCAAATACTGGCTAGAAAAGCTATGAGGAAGTGTTGCACGGACGAAGTTTCAATGCCTTGATCTCGTTAGCTGCATAATATGCAGAAGGCATGTAGTGTAACTAGTCGCAGTACTTTTGTCATGAATTCCTTGCGAGTTTTCACCAGGCCCAAGATGAGAGAAATCCCTTCCACTAGGTGTGGTTACTTCTCTACATTGTGCTAGTTGCTTGGGAGCTATCAAAGGACAAACAATTTCCTCCATTTAAGGCAGGATTTCCATAGGCTACACAATTTGCCTCCGTCTGGGCCATGAAGGACCCCGCACTGGTCACCGAAACAAAGATTTTGTGGGTACTGATGGAACCGAGCTTCTGCATAGCCATAAAAATGTGCCCAAGTTTGTCCCCAACCTTGTATGAGCATCTATCCAAATATGTTGTGTTCAAGGTAGACTTTCACCATGTCTATATTTAGGTGTGGAAGGACCCGCAACAGAAGTGGTTCGACTTGCTATATCTAGTCACTGATGATGCCATAAAGGAAGTGATCAAGCGTTGGCCAATAGATCGGTAAACTCCATTTGACTTGGTTGTAGGTACCAACAAAGGCACAAGGTGCTCAGCGGATAAGAAGAGGAAGAATGCAGCAAAACAGGTGGTGCAAAAATTGGCTACGCAGTAGAAGAAAGAAGCCGAAGAGAAGGTTTGACTAGAAAAGAAGCGCGCTACAAAGGAACAGGTTGAACAATAATAGCGCAACTCTAAGCAGAGCGACAAATCTCCTTTGCCTAAAAACGAGGAGGGAGAGCAGTCTTCATATGGTGGTGGAGGCGATGATAGGTAGAGCACCCCATTTCGGATAAGGAAGCGCAGAGAATATCACTAGGAGGGTTCCTGCAAGAAGACAAAGTTGGCGAAAACATAGGTGGATCCCATCACTCTAACAGAGGGTGATCTCGATGGGATCAGTGACAAGGTGCATGACACTACAATTGAACTATTGCAAGAATTCGAGCAATAGTACATGCAGTTACTGGGATATGTTCTGAGGGATCTACATGAGTTACAGATCCAAACTAGCTGAATACAGGTAAGCACAGTTCAGGTGAGCGCTACACATATGATTTTGGCATTGGGGACAAGTCAGGCTGCAAAACTGGTAAGGATAGTGGACCTTAGGAAAGTTGCTTTGCCCAAAGGGTCCCTAAGCGCAGAATCTATTAGCATCAGTGTCTTCACACTGCGATCAGTGATCAAAATTTACTCTTTTGTATTTCATACTAGGAGTCTCATTTTGATGAGCTGCATTCCGTTAGGTCATGGATCTACTAATGGTAGGTTTCATTTCATCTTTTTCCCTCATGACATACATCTGCTAACCTCCTTTCATATTTTCCAGTCAATGATTCATGCTTATTTTCAGTTCATTTCATCAATTAGGTCTTAGGTCTTAGGGTTTTTAGTCTCATTAGCTTTTAGGGTTTTACCATGGTCAAATTTTAGTGACTATTGTTAATAATGGTCAACAGACTTCTGAGGATGATAATAATGATTAGAAAAGTACTAATTCCTTAATTTGTAAGCTTAATAAGGTTCTCACCTTAAAACTAGTTCTTAGGTGAGAACAGAGCATTTGTATTTTATTTTTTAAATTTCATGTAATTTCATTGATTCTCATATGTAATAAATGGTTCCATGTTGTTCCTGGTCACCTGGTGATATTGCTAAGTACATGCCATTGCAACAGTCAAAGAATTTGAGCATCAGTCCACCTATCAAAGAAAAAAGTCAAATATAAAAAAAATAAAATAGTATTTCAAAAAACACATAGACATTACAAAAGTGGGATTTCACCATCAAATATTAAAAAATGAAAGTCATATAAAGCCATATCTCTTTGGGTCATTCCATTGTTAAAGTTGAAGTCAAAAGTGCTAAAGGAGAGCCAAGAATGCGATTTTGAAGTGTCATTGAGCAAAGGTGTGCAATCGCTGTGTTTTTGACAAGTTCAGACCGACGCTGTGCACTAGAGGTCGGTGCTATGCACCTAGCAGGCTTCCTCAATGCAAAACTACACGAGCACTGCGCACCTAGGTGAGGCACTATGCACCTGGCAGCCAAGCCCCAAATCACTCCAAATTTGTCAAATTCACCTCAAATCTTCCAAGTTACCTCTTTGCAAGTAAGTACCTCAAATGTTTCTTGTTGACAAGGGTTCATATATCTAGCTTTAGTGACTTTTTCACTCATAAAGCCAAACCCTAGTGTTCACACAAACTGTCTCATGAAATTTAAAAGCTCACTCATTTATTGTTTTCCTATCTCATCCATTTTCTTTTGTTATCTAAACCCCATTCCCTCATATAAATTTCCTTAAATATCATTCCCCCATATATTCTCCCTAAATCCCACTCTCACATACAAATTTCCCAAACCCTATACATTCTCCCAAAAACCCTACACACTTTATCCTACATACATCCCTAAACCCTACTCACTCTCTAAATCCCATTCACTCTCAGCTACTTATCCATAAAATTTCTTCATACTCATCTTTCATTCATTCACCCTATCTCTTCATTCACCACAAGTGATTATAGCTATAAAAAAATGGAAGGAGACAGTGAGTATGAGTTTGAAGAAGACACCCTTAGTGATAGTTCTAGGGAGAGAAACATACAGTAAAGGGAGCCGCATAAAGGAGGAAGGATTATCAGAGAGGAACCCACCAGTTTGAGGGAGTTGCAAGCCTGTCCACTTGCCATTTCTTGCTTTAAACACCAGCCATGCTTTGATTTTTGTGAAATGGTAGAAAGAGTCAAATTTCATCATGAGTTGGCAAGGTTGTTTGTGACACATTTAGACAACAATGAAGTAAACCTTGCTAGAATTACATTCACTTTATCACCAGCTGTTATCTCAGAGGCTATAGGTATTCCAGATGTGGGTGAAAAATGGAACAAAGGTTAGGATATTGATAGGGAGTACTATCAACCTTACATCAAGGCCAGATATAATGACAAAATGAAGAGAGTATTCCCCTTCAAGTTTTTATAAGACACATTTGCTCCATTGATGAAAATCATTATCAAGTAGTTCACTTGTGATGGTAGGTTCTCCCAGTTGTATGCCTACCACATTAGACTGTTGATGCATTTCACTAGGGTAAGAATGATGAATATCCCTTACTTCATGTTCAGAAACATTGAGAGGATGACACTTATTGTAAAGAAGAAACCATGCCCCCAGCAGTTAAATAGCATTTTCCACTACTCTTTGATTAAAATCATTGTTCTATATCAGCTGAACCTTCTTAACATGCCATGGGAGACTTTCATTTCTCATAAGATGTTCAAAGGCCCACAAATCTTTTCATCAGTGCATCATGAAGAAGGTGGACCTTCAGGACATGAAAACGTCAAAGAGACTGAAAC
Organism: Pinus taeda; assembly: GCA_000404065.3. NCBI lineage: Eukaryota > Viridiplantae > Streptophyta > Pinopsida > Pinales > Pinaceae > Pinus > Pinus taeda. Next base: position 84,397 of record APFE031309849.1, read on the forward strand.
TGTTGGAGTGCCAGTGTTTGTGACATAAGAGAGGGGAACTAGAAAAAAATTTGCAGCTGCTAGGTGAGTATTACCTCCAGAATGTGTGGAAGGGGTCTTGCCTTCGTCATCAGGCCATTGGCGGATGATATCTCCATAATGTGTGGAAGGAGCTTTTCCTTATTCTTCAGCAAAACAGGTACAGGTAGAGAAACTAAGCAAAGGTAAAGAGAAGGTGTAGGAGGATGATATGGAGGGTGAACAAGAAAGAGAATTTCAATTGGAAGAGCATGATGATGAGCCACAACACTAGACTCATCATGGGGTAGAGGTCATTGATCTTGAGAGTCAAACTGAAACTTCAACTCAAAACATGCTATTGAACGAGAAAGATGCCCACATATGTATTTTAATGGATAGCTTAGCAAGGGCTAGATACATTGTCACATATCCAGAGCAAGAGAACAAACAATTGGAGGATAAGCAGGGCCTAATGGAGCTTGAAATGCTGAAACTGAAGAGGTAAAGTGACAAAGAGGCTCATGTCACTCTGAATCCCATTGAGAAAGAGATTGAACATGACCGAGAAACTTGGCTTGAGAGGGTCAAAATACATCTAAGGGTTTGATTCAGAAGGTAAACAGGGACAATAGAATGCTCTGACACATGTCATATCACTATATGACTTGAAACAAAATCTGCAATATGAGAATCAGGAAGCTTAAGGCTAGGTTGAGGAAGGCATTAAGGAGAAAAAAGGAGCAAGATAAGTTGAAAATCATGGCTGAAGCCTCAGTATCCCATCAAAGCAACTAATGGTGGTGCATTGTGCCAAATATGGGCAAGTTTTGATAAATTTTTATCTTTTTCAAAATTTGAAATTTTGAAAACAAGAAATTAACCTAGATGTACAGCGCCACCAGTGCTGTGCTTTTCCTTGGAGCACTTGTTGGAGGAAAGGATTATATATTTGGATTCAGAATTATGATAAAATAAAACCTAGAAAATTTCAGCAATTTTGGAGCAAGACTAGGTCATCAAAAGGTCAAAAAACTACCGAAAAGGACCTCTCTGCCTCTTTTTGGACACAAAGAAGTAGCCTTGGAAGATTTCACATTTGAGGGGACAAATGACATTAAAATGAAACAATTCAAAAATTTTCAAAAACTAGATAGGAATACCTTTCCAATGAGCTATCTTGGGCTCAATTTGGGTAAGGGTAACTTCTCCAAAATGGGGTGTGAAGTGGCAATGCACATCTGGCCAGTGGCACTGTGCATTGAGCCAGTTTGCTAGAAAATCCAGTTTTCGCCTATTTTCCTTGCAAGTTGACTTTTTCTCTCTTCATGGATGAATTCATGATTGTAATTAATTCCTTCATATGTAACTATAATAATGAAATTAGCTTAGAGGGTAGATTCATCAGTTTGAGGTGGTTTGGGGATCAATGAATCAGTGTCCATGCTTATAGAGGCAAGTTGTTCCCACTACCTATATTCCTATTCCTTGTTTGGAAATGGTTGTAACAACTCCTTTTCTCTTGGTTTCAACCCCTAATGGCTAGCATAGGTGTTTTGATGTCTATATTATGTACTTTTTCTGTCATTATAAAAGGTTGGATTCTCTTGGATGCTCTGAGCTACATTTTACACCCTTATCAGTAGTTTGGCAAGGAAATAAACCAGGATTTGCAACTATTTTTACAGGATACTTGTGGTAAAGTGTTTTTACATATTTTCTTCTTCTATTATCATCTTTTCACATGTTTTATGTATGCCACAATCTAATTCATTTCTTCTAGTTGAATGATATCAAGATAGATAGGTAGAATTCATTGTTTACAGTGCTCTGCCTTGGGAAGCCATTCAGTGTTCTATGTTTTCTACTATTTGAGAATGATACATGATCTTTGCATTCCCTCCTCACCTCCTCACCAGTCTTAGACCTATCATCTCACTCAATTTCAAGTGCCAAACCACCTACCTACCTCGCCCCATAGAACAGCCCGCATCTTGACTTGATTTCCCAAACCTAAAATTGCCTGGCTCCATTTGATCCAGAAACAAAACCAACAAAATAAATCAAAAACCCTAGGGCTACTATACCTAGCCTAAAATCCATATTTGATTAAGTCATCTTGACTGAGATTCACAAGGAGAGAGCCCTCTCCCAACCTGGTAGGGCTAGCTACCATGATAAGCGTGGTTTGTGGTTACCCTAGAATTGCTTCAATTCAGCTTGAGGTCAATCAAGGCTTTAACATAGTGATCAAGTGTTGGCTAGTAGATTGGAAAAATCTGTCTAAATTTACTGTAGGTACCAACAAAGGCGCAGGGTGCTTAGCAGATAAGAAGCGGAAGAATGCAACAAAACAGGTGGCGCAAAAATTGGCTGCGCAAAGGAAGAAAGAAGCCGAAGAGAAGGTTTGACTAGAAATGGAGTGCACTACAAAGGAACAGGTTGAACAATAATAGCGCGACTATGGACAGAGCGAAAAATCTCCTTCGCCTAAAACCGAGGAGGGAGAGCAGTCTTCATAGCACTGTGGAGGCGATGACAGGTAGAGCACCCCATTTCGAATAAGGAAGCACAAAGAACATCAGTAGGAGGGTTCCTGGAAGAAGACAAAGTTGGCAAAAACACAGGTGGATCCCATCACTCTGACAGAGGGCGATCTCAACGAGATCGGTCACAAGGTGTGCGACACTACAACCAAACTAGTGCAAGAATTTGAGCAATAGTACATGCAGTTACCGGGATATGTTCTGGAGGATCTACATGAGTTACAGATCCAAACTAGCCAAATACAAGTAGGCACAGGTCAGGTGAGCGCCGCACAGACGATCTTTGCACTGGGGACAATTTAGGCTGTAGAACTAGTAAGGATAGTGGACCTTAGGAAAGTTGCTTTGCCCAAAGGGTCCCTGAGCGTGGAATCGACCGATGACAAGATCATCGTAGGCACCTTGAAGAACATCAGCCTCAATATTGCAGCATTACCCCACGAATTTTTTCATGCTCTACAAACAGGAGTGACGACGGAACTGAGAGTTTGGGAGCAGTGCACTCTTAGTTTAATAAGAAAGTACCAGGTAAACAATGACAAAATGTTCACCGAGAATATGAAGGCACTGAAATAAATGGATACTATCTAGGCGTGGAGCACCCAACTGGTGGCCACAAGTGCAGAGGCATCCAGAATAGTGCCAGAGTTTCAAATACCTGAGGATGCACAACTAGAGGCCAAGATCTGGAAGCTAGCTACGGGCATCCAGGATGTAAAGGTAGAGGTTCCAAGAGTTAAATTTGAACTCAATATGAAAATCAAAGAACTATAGCTTAAGTCACAACCGTTGACTCCACCTGAGGTCAGGGAACATCGTAGAGCTTCCATGAAGGAAGGGATGGCTACTGTGGATGTCGCAGTCGTTGACTACACAACTTTATTTGAACAGGAAATGGAGTTGGTGACGACCCTGCAAGAAGAAGCCAACCTGTAGATATTGAGTATAGAGACCCGCAAGATCCACAAGAAGTACGACGAAGTTAGGGCCACGAAGTGCTCAATTGCTATAGTGCAACACCTCACCAAGTTGCAGGAGGGGAAGCAACTCCTCGCACAGGTGTAAGCAATGTAAAAAAAAGAGGAAGTGATTAAGGCTAGGTTTGGTCCTTGGTTGGAATAATCCTACCAAGTCTCAATCAACATCTAGGAGAAACAGATGAACTTGCAGCTCACATAGTAGAAGATCAAGCTGGTTGGCCAAGGACTAGCTATTGACACCCAATCATAGGGATTGGGTGAACAATTTTAACTAGTGTAAATAATAAATAAGGGAAAATGAAGAGTCATTGGGAGATGAAACTCAAGAGTTACTCCCTCATGTATATAACTATGAACAACCCAAATGAATAAACATATTCTCATTTGAGGAGTTACCTCCTCACCTAACTTGGTATCAGAGCCACCGCCAGTTTTGGATTCCCTCTCTACTTTTTAACTCCCATTCTATCCATTCTGACTATTCTACCTCCATTATGCATTTTTTGCAAATTGACAAATCAGTACTATGCATTGAATGCTATTAGTTGAGTCATTACAAGAAATGGATTTGTGGAGAGACAGTTGTGGAGTGGCATGAGAAAGACGCTGATGTGACATGCATGAGAAAAGAGTCATGACTGTATGGTAGGTAGCAACCTGCTCTTGGTATATTTACAAGTAAAATGTAGGAATTGGTAGATATGTTGCTCCTCAGCCCATATGCTGCTCCCATACACCCCATACTCCCATTGCTACTCCCATACGACTGCTCATCGATACCTCCTAGTTTTGAACATTGTTCGACAGGCAAGTTATATTCCATGACCCTCCTCCATAAACAGTCAGCTCCTGTCGCATCCATACCTTGGCCCTTGGAATATGTGAATCTGCTACAGGTCATATAATTCAATGTTGTTTGGTATTCCTCCCTCAGTCTATTTAGTATTCAGATTTGTGCAGTCATTTAATTCAACGATGTTTGGTATTCCTCCCTCACATTGTTTATTATTCAGATTTGTTCAGTCATTTAATTCAACGATATTTGGTATTCCTCCCTCACATTGTTTGTTATTCAGTTTTGTGCAGTCATATAATTCAATGTTGCCTCTCCACATATGGCGTCTCCTCCCTACTTTGAATGGCCTTTTCCAGATACACCCTCCCCCCATTAATACCTTCCCATATAACACCTCCCCCATATATCACCCCCCTTACAACATTTTTTTTTTTAAATCAAGAGAATTGCATTTTTTCTTAAACCAACAGAAGTGCATCTTTTTTATATATATTGGCAGTAGAGTACATTTTTTTTTAAATGCACTCATTAATATCAATTGTGGGAGTGGTTTGCAATGGGAAGGAGAACTATCCTGAGTGGTCTCAGAAAATAAAACACACTCTCATTTTTAATGAGATATGGAAAGGAGTGTGCATTGGAGTCAGAGACAAAGAAACAAAACAACCTACCTCAGACAAGAATTTGCCATTTGGGAAAACAAGAACAACAAGTCGTATTCTTTGATTGCATCATTAGTAAATGAAGAGGTGAGTTGCCATATTTCACCATTCTCAAATTCTTTCGAAGCCTTACAAAAACTAAAGGAACTCCATGACTCACACTCTGCACTTGAAGTTGTTCAATTCATGGTTACATTATTCATCCTTGAAGTACAAAATGATGATCCTCTTTCTCTTGAATCAGAAGTAAATCTATTATGCATGATATCAAATTCACTAATTTTGAACTAGACATTCTCCCAATAGCTTTTGTCACGACACTTTATCCCACTTACTCAAATTATCTTGAGTCATTTCAAGCAAATGGAAACCTCAAAGAAATTACCTTTGAATCCCTTGTGAATAAATTTGCTGAAAGAGAGAAATCTTTTGGGAAGAAGATATCTCCTCAGTCTTCTAAAGAGGTTGTGCGCCTTTCACATAGAGAGAAGAATCTTGCTCAAGATTCTTTCAGAGGAAGAGGTGGCCGAAGAGGAAAAGGAAGAACAAATTTCAGAGACGGGGGAGGTAGAGACTGCCCCAGAAGAAAAGCCATATTTGCATTACGTATATTGTAATAGAGATGGATCACATGATGCATCCACATGCAAGTTTCCTAGGGACAAAATTGAGCAGGAAATAAATCAACCCTAATTTAAAGCTAATGACAATGAGAAAGTTAAAGCACATGAATCCGCTCACTATGTTGTGGCACATTGTAATATTGGAGTAAATGAAGACTTGTTTAATGCTTCGCTTGCTTCTTGGAAAAATGATTGGTTTCTTGACTCAGGTGAAACTTGCAACATGACTCTTAGAAGAGACTTTCTTGAGGAATTTACTAATAATGGTAATGGAGTATTTTGCTTTGCATACAAATCAAAACTCAAGCCATTAGGGGTTAGCAAAATCAGCCTCAAATTGGCTTGTCTTCCAGAATTTCTTCTGCATGATGTTTTATATCTCCCATAGCTGAGGAGAAACTTGTTGTCCTTGGTCCACATCCACCAGAAAGGTCACTTCATTCATATGTTTGATGGAAAGATTGAGGTGAGAAAAGTATCATATCAATCACTTGTCATGACAGGGATAAAAGAAGAAAGACTTCTCAAACTGCGAGGTACCTCAGCTCGTGCATAAAATTTCTCATAAAATTCTCACTATGATGAAGGTACATTTCCATCAAGTTTATATGGCATGCTAGATTTGGACACTTGAACTATGATAGCCTCCGCTTGTTGAAGAAAAATGGTGTTACTGGTTTGCCTACAATTCCTAGGAAACTTAAGCAAACTGATGCTTGCATTCTAGGAAAGCATAGAAAACAATATTTCCATGGTTCACATTCCAGAGCACATAGAAAACTTGAAATTATTCATTCAGATTTGTGTGGTCCAATTCCTGTTCCTTCTGCAAATGGAAATAAATATATGATGATATTTATTGATGACTACACTAGAATGTGTTGGGTTTGTTTATTCAAGAACAAATATGATGCTTTTCAAACATTCAAGAACTTTCATACATGGATTGAAAATGATGCACAATGTCATATTGGCTCTATTTGCACTGATAATGGAAAATAATACACTTCAAATGAGTTTTAAAACTATCTTCACCAACATGGGATCAAACATCAAACAATTGTACCTTATAATTCCCAACAAAATGGAGTAGCAGAAAGAATGAATAGGACAATATTAAATAAGGTGCGCTCCATGATGTTTTTCAATAATGTAAAATTGATGTTTTGGGCTGATGCAGTTCTATGTGTTGTATATGTAAAGAATATATGTCCATCTAATGTTATTAGAAATAAGACTCCTTATGAAATGCGGTATGGGCATATTCTTTTGGTAAAGCATCTCAGGGTCTTTGTTTCTACTTGTTATGCTTTGATACCAAAGGTACATAGAAAAAACTCGGTGCAAGGAGTTTTAAGTGTATCTTCTTGCGGTATTCAAACTCATCCAAAGCATATCATCTCTATGATGAAGTTAATAAAAAGTTTGTTGATCTAGAGATGTAATCTTTCTTGAATAAAGGTGACAATGTTGTTGAGCGGCAACTTGATTGCTTGGATAGATTCATAAATGAAATATCATTTAAAGAATTTGATAATCCGATTCCACATCTTGAAGGGGGGATTCTTACACTGGATCAACCTATGGAATCTTCTTCTGAAGCACTCTCTCCCCCGAATGAAACTCCAACCACTGATGATACTTTGAGTGATTTGATTGACAAAATTTGGAGACTCAATCTTGATTCAGCCCCAACTCAATCAACTGATTAACCTGGACCATCTCAAAAAGGTCCCCCAAATTGGCTGACAAAGACACTTGAAAGTGTTCATCCTTATGAGGTTGGAAAGACAAGAACAAGAAATTCAACCCGGAAAAATGGAGGTGATGTGGATGACTCTAGTTCACCTGTTGATATGGATGTTTATTATGATTGTGAATTTAATTTTTCTATAGATTCTGAACCAAATTTCTTCAAAGAAGCCATCTCTTATGATGAATGGAAAGAAGTGATACAAAAGGAGTATGATGCCTTGATAAAGAATGGCAGTTGGAAGTTGGTTGATCCTCAATTGGGAACCAAACCAATTGGCTACAAGTGGGTCTACAAGAACAAGTAGAAAGATGATGGCCCACTTGACAAGCACAAAGCCAAGCTTATGGCAAAAGGTTTTCCACAGAAGGAAGGGGTCGGTTATTAGGAGACTTTTTCCCCCACAACAAAATGGGCTACCATCTAAACACTCTTTTCCCTATCAGCTCAGAATAGTTGGAAAGTCCATCAAATGGATGTAAAAACTACTTTCTTGAATGAAGATCTAAAGGAGAATGTTTTTATGTCCTATCCTAAAGGATTTGCTATGAAAGGACATGAACATAAAATATGCAAACTTGTGAAATCCTTGTATGGACTCAAGCAAGCACCACGAGACTGGTATGAAAAATTAACTGAGCATCTTCTGAAACTCAATTTCAAACATTATGATCTTGATGATGCAACTTTGTTTGTCAAGAAAGTTGGAAAAATAGTTGTATATCTTGTGGTATATGTAAATGATCTTTTGATGACAGGGAACAATGAGAGCTACATTGCATCCATAAAGAATGAATTGAGGAAATGTTTTGAAATGAATGATTTATGCTATGTTCATCACTATCTTGGTATTGAAGTAACTCAACATCCAAAGTCCATATTTCTTTATCAAAATAAGTACACTGGAGATCTGTTGAACAGGTTTGGCCTGAATAAATGCAAACCTCTAACTACTCCACTGGAACAAAACTTAAACCTCACATCCATTGAAGGAAAAGATTTTGAGGATGCAAAAAAGTGTAGACAACTTGTAGGAACTCTCAACTACCTGACTACTACTTGACCAAACATTTCATTTTTTGTTGGAACCCTCTCCAAGTTTATGCAAAAGCCTTGTGATGGAAATTGGTCTACTTCAAAATGAGTTCTTGTTGGGTGTGGAGCCTGATTATTTTCTATATTCAAAAGTACCACCACATTGGACCCTAGTTCAAAATGGGGGCAGCAACGCCGCCCGTAAAATATTCGTTGCAGGGGGGTCCAGGGGGGGGCAGCTGTGACTTTTGGGAGCCCCCCCCAGCGGGGGGTTTCAGGGGTAGTGCCCCCAAAGCTAAAAACAGCTGTAAAATTGCCTTGTAAAAGTATAGTAATTTCTAGTCAATCCGGACCGTTCATTAGGCGGATGATCTGAGGGTAGAACTTATGTTTAGTTTAGGATTTTTTGCCTTAGAAGGCAACCCCTCTCTTTGTATGAGGGAATTGTATTTGAGGCTGTGAGATAGATGTGTATTCTGTGTGAGCAAGAAACATAGAGGTGAGACTGTGAGAGAAGACAGAGGATATTACAACAGATTTGTTGTAGGTTGTGTCTCTTCATTTTGCTAGATAATAGAAAGGAAGGGCTGGCTGTTCAAGGTGGACGTAGCCCAAACTGGGTGAACCACGTATATCTGTGTCTCTCTTGTTTTGTGCGTTTTCTGTGTTTATATTTCTGTAATATTTTATGTGTTCCATTGCTCCGTATTATTAAATATTTTAACAACTGGTATCAGAGTCGAAGGTTTATTTGGCTGATAAACTCACAGGAAAGAAGGGTTCCTAGTTCGAGTGGAAGCAATGGCGGAAAATGGTAAGTTTAGGGTCGAGAAATTTAACGGCCAAAATTTCTCGCTGTGGAAGATGCAGATGAAAGATTATCTGTATCAGAAAGATCTATACCTACCATTGGGCAGAAAATCAAAGAAGCCGACGGATATGGAAGATCAAGAATGGAACCTTCTCAATAGAAAGGCACTTGGAACAATACGGCTGTGCCTTGCAGCGTTGGTCACCTTCAAGATTTCGAAGGAAACAACGACAGAGGGTTTGATTAAGGCATTGGAGAAACTATATGAAAAACCCTCGGCCTCAAACAAGGTATTTCTTATGAAACAGTTATTTAATATGAAGATGTC
>APFE031309849.1:100339-125688 GCA_000404065.3 Pinus taeda
GATGTCACTCTGACCATTGTGTTTATCTAAAAAAGCAAAATGATGGCAGCTATATTATATTGTTATTGTATGTAGATGACATGCTTGTTGCAGGGTCTAACATGCAGGAAATAAATGTGCTCAAAAGAAAATTGGCAAATTCATTGCAATGAAGGATTTGGGAGCTGCAAAACAAATCCTTGGTATGAGAATCACTAGAGACAGAAAAAATCGCAAATTAACATTGTCTCAAAATGAGTACATACAAGAGGTGTTGAAAAGATTTAATATGCACAATGGAAAACTAGTTAGTACACCTTTTGCTAGCCATTTCAAACTTAGTAAGGAAATGTGCCCAAAGACCCAAGAAGACATGGATTATATGTCTAAAGTTCCATATGCAACAGCAGTTGGAAGCTTAATGTATGCAATGGTCTGCACAAGGCCTGATATTGCACATGCAGTGGGAGTTGTAAGCAGGTACATGAACAATCCAGGAAAGGAACATTGGATGGCAGTGAAATGGATTCTCAGATATCTGAAAGGTACCATAGATCAAGCATTATGCTTTGGTGGTTCAAACATTTCTCTACAGGGATATGTTGATGCAGATATGGCAGGTGACAGGGATAACAGGAGAAGCACTACAGGATATGTATTCACTGTTGGTGGAACAGCTGTCAGTTGGGTTTCAAAAATCCAAAGTGTTGTTGCACTTTCAACAACAGAAGCAGAGTATGTTGCTGCTACAGAGGCTAGTAAAAAATGATCTGGTTACAAAGGTTTATGGGTGAATTGGGTAAGGAGCATGATAAGGGCACGTTATACAGTGATAGCCAAAGTGCCATTCATCTTGCAAAGAACTCAGCATTTCATTCCAGGACAAAACACATACAGCTCAAGTACCATTTCATACGATCAGTGTTGGAAGATGGACAGTTGAAGCTGGAAAAGATACACACTAGCCAGAATCCTGCAGATATGCTAACAAAAGTTGTAACCAGGGATAAGCTGAGAATATGCTCAGTTTCAGTTGGTCTTCAAGGATGACGATGAAGATGAAAAACAGCCAGGTCCAAAGAGGAGTCATTGTCCAGCAAATGGAGCAACGGTGGAGTTGCTACAATCAGTCTCCAAGTGGGAGATTGTTGAGTGTGGAGCCTGATTATCTTCTATATTCAAAAGTACCACCACATTGGACCCCAGTTCAAAATGGGGGCGGAAACGCCGCCTGTAAAATATTCGCTGCAGGGGGGGTCTAGGGGGTGCGGCTGTGGCCTTTGGGAGCCCCCCCCAGCAGGGGGTTTCGGGGGCAGCACCCCCGAAGCTAAAAACAGCTGTAAAATTGCCTTGTAAAAGTATAGTAATTTCTAGTCAATCTGGATTGTTCATTAGGTGGATGATCTGACGGTAGAACTTATATTTAGTTTAGGATTTTTCGCCCTAGAAGGCAACCCCTCTCTTTGTATGAGGGCATTGTATTTGAGGCTGTGAGATAGATGTGTATTCTGTGTGAGCGAGAAACAGAGAGGTGAGACTGTGAGAGAAGATAGAGGATATTACAGAGGATTTGTTGTAGGTTGTGTCTCTTCATTTTGCTGGATAATAGAAAGGAAGGACTGGCTGTTCAAGGTGGACGTAGCCCAAATTGGGTGAACCACGTATATCTGTGTCTCTCTTGTTTTGTGCGTTTTCTGTGTTTATATTTCCGTAATATTTTATGTGTTCCATTGATCCGTATTATTTAATATTCTAACAGTTCTAAGGTACTTGAAGGGAACTCAAGGCTTTGGACTTGTTATCACTCAGATCTTCCTTGAAGTTGTCAGAAGAAGGAAAGGGGTTCGAGGTGACCAAAAACCAACTTTTAAGTACAGAATCTAGCTAATCTGTACTCAGAGAGGGCTCTCTCTTTAAGATTTAGCTTTGTTTTATGAGATATTAGGCTATTTATGAAAGCTTGGGGGTTTCGATTGTGTTATGTGGTGGAATTCAGGAGCAGATGGATAGAACAGAGTATTTCAGGCCATTGGGCTATGGAGTCAATTGAATATGGCTTAATTGGATCAGGTTTTTTCAACAAAGGAGGGATTCATAGGGCAAGATAGTCAAACAAGAGACAAATGGTAACTTGAAAGGGTGAAATGGTCTTAAAAGAGAAGAAGGGTAGTTAAGAATCCTTCAACAAATTTTAAGAGGAGGGAAATTGGGTGATCACTAATAAAAAGAAATTAAGAATTTCTTATTAGATGACCACAATGATAAACTAAGAAGCAAGGAGCAGTTAAGAATTCCCTTCCTATGATAGCTTAGAAGAAAACATTTAGAATATAAACGATTTTAAAGATAGAATGCAATAAAGCACTTTCTGAAATATACCTTTTCATTTATTATTCAGATATGAAACACATGTGAAATATTAAGAAATATTAAACCAGAAAACAATAACACATAAGATATAGAATACTTATTTGTCCAACGTTTGACACATGAATCCTATAAAATTCCTTTTCTTTATTACTTCTTCCATCCAGCCATACAATAGTTGTTCAACAACAATTTATTCCAAAATAATGAGTCTACAGAAATGTCTAAGAATCCACCACAAGTACTTCGAATGAGGAAGTACTTATACAAAAATTTACAATTAAATATATCCTAACTAAGGGAGATATATTCTAGGAAGGATAACTATATTTTACATAAAAGTAGAGACAAATGGTCTCGAAGATAGAAACTAAAAGTGAAATTATGGCTTGATGTCCTTGTTTTTGTGAATGCGCTGGAGTCAGGCCCTATGATTGAGCATCTTGCTGTCTTGCTCAAAATTCTGTGCTGGTTGATTACTTTTCATCTTCTTTACTAATACTTTTTAACCTGTTCTGATACTCTTTAACCTATTTTGACACTCTTTACCTGCTTTATCCTCATTCATCTTCTTTTAACAAAATTGACTATGGTAAATAGTTCAATTTACCTTTCACCAAGGTAAATTACAAAATGTTTGTCATATCTGTCCATCAATCATCCCTTGGTATCCTAGTCCTTTGTAGCTTCCTAAAGATTTCATCAGCCTCAGTATATTTTACAAAATTTGGCTGAACTGGAAACAAATGTTTCAATTCATGCTCAACATAGAAGAGGTTCTCTAGACTGTCATAGAGAACTCTGCATGTAGGTAATGCCTTGGGTGCAGATGAACTGACTGATGAACTAGCTTGGTTATTTTCATACTAACTCAATTTATCAGCATAGTCCTCATGCCTCATCAATTTATCATTAATAACCAAAGGACTGGGAAGTCTTTTCCTTTGTAAAATGCCAAACTTTTCCATAAATTCATCAATATCCTCGTGCATATTCTGGCATTTCCTTTCCAGGTTCTGCATTAAAGCCTTTTTGGTCAAGACTTTCTTGATTTCTAGGATAGTTGCAGTTCTATCTTCAATATTTAGCTGTTCCAACTGGTACTTATTTCTGTTGTTCAAAAATTTTATTAACCTGATAGCTTCCTTAGGCTTCCCTCCTAGCTCTTCCTTAGTTTTTTGAATTTCTTGAAGAGCTACTTTCACTAGGTCAATCTATTCAAAAATGATTTGTATGGATGACCAAACATCATTTATCGATTGAGTGATGTTGGTCCAAAGAATTTTCCAATGTTTTTACCTATTGAGCCAAGCCTTTATTTTTCCTCACTTCTTCAGCAAAATTGATCTTTGAGACATCATACTTTTGCTCCAAGGTGATGAATTTTTCCTTTACCTTTTGGAGTTCAGAAACTTGGAGTTTCATCCCCTACATGGATTTGATTAATTATTCAGTTCTCTGACCTGAAATTCCCACCTGTGATGGACCTGTGCTTGTACCTGTAATAGCTTTTGCTGTGGCCAAAAGAACATTTGGTGCAAGAGCTATGGCCAAGGTTGAAGGAACTACCGTGGAGATTACTAGTACTACATTTTGAGGCTGAGAGGTAGACTCACTCTGCCTACTTTTTAGTGATTTCTCTAATTCCTTCTCAGTCTCCTTCAATTGTTCATTTAGCTTGAGGACTAGGTCCATAAGCTCTTCTTCAACCTTCTTTTCTATAGCTTCAGCAGTCTGTGGATGCATCAATGGAGACAACTTTAATTGCTTTCTCAAGGCAGCTATGTCTTCATTTTTCTTCTTTATTAGGGCTTTTGCAGCTTTTACATATTTTGGGTTATGACCCAATCCAATAATCAACTCCTCGAATGATTTAATTTTGTTGTCCTTAGCCTATGAGGAGGCTCTTTCTAACTGTAACTGGGTAGTAGTATTATTCAGTGAATTCTCTAACTTGTGTGCCATCATGGCCTTACTTGTTAATGTAGAATACACCATTTCCCCTATCTACTTATGCAATTCAATTTGATCTAGGGGGTGAATGTCCTTGGCTAAGACCTGAAAATAAGTTTTGAGGTAGTCTTCAAGTGGCTGAGGCTGCTGTACTTTGGGCTTTAAAAAACTTATCTGCATCTTACCTTCCTTGATGTCATAAGCTAATATCAACCTAGTTTGATTAATGGGAGCCATCTTCATATATTGATTGTAGACTTGGGCCCTTAATGGTTCATTTCTAGCCTTTATCTCTTTGAAATTTTCTTTGATATCTAAGGACTTGTTAGATTAAGGCTTGAAGGATGAAACTTCAACACATTGTTGTCTCTCTAGCGCTTGTCTTTGTGAACTAGAAGGTGTCTCACCTGCTGGGGATGTATACTGACTGTCTGCACCTTTTTTCCTCAAACTCCCTATAGTTTCTTCAAAAAATTCTTATTATGAATGAGGATTTAGCCTGTGCCTCTTAGCACCAGGCTGGTCTGAGGGACCACTAGCAGGGGTATCTACTTCCATGTCTCTCTTTAAGTTCTTTTCATCATTCAGAAGAGTCTACAAAACTAGGGGGTCTCCCATGTTAATTTGAGTTAGGTGGGTCTGTGTTTGAGCTTGTTCTTGAAAGATTTCAAGTTGCTTTGACATGCTTGATTGCCTTATTACTGAAGTGCTGGATTGTTGTTCTCTTCCCTGTGATGACCCTGCAAATGGTGCACTAGTTTCCTGTGAGTGCCTTTGAGAAGTATCAACTGTTGAGGCACCAGTCCCTGATGTTGGCTTTTGAGAACTCTCAGCTGGCACATGTTCAAAAGAATCCATGTCAAGTGTGCTTTCTAGGTATTTCATTACATTTTCTACAATGACTTGATCACTATCCATCTCTACAAGAGTTTCTTCTCTTCATTCATCCATATTATCATATTGCTCAATCTCTGGGATTCTGTGATGAAAATATGGCGATAGTCTATTTTTCATTCTCCTATCACAAATGAAGCTATGTGGGTCATATTTACAACTAAAACTTTTGTTTAATTTCATGTGGCTTTCTAGGATTTCTTCTGTTGCTTTGCCTGCTTCTCTATTGTTGTAGACAAAAGGGCCTAAATGATCTTTGATTCTCAACTGTGCTTTCTTCTTAGCCTTGGTAAAGTGGACCAGATATGATTTTATCATTTGTCTGTAATACTCCAACGCAAACAACCTCATTGGAACATATTTTGGTAGCTTGAATGGGGGAAGCTGAAAACCATATATCCTGACCTCTATGTGGTTCTGATACAAGTAACAGTCGCCTTCCTTTTACAGTTTGGATAGCTAAAGGATCCTTTTGATCTCATCACTAATCCTAGCAGGAGGATTTCCTGTCAGCATGGTGGTCACTTGGTGGACAAATTGGTCAATGAACTCATTATATGAATAGGGACAAGCAAAAGAATGGTGGAAGATTGAAGTCCAAAAGATAACTGACCTTGGGTTACCCTTTGTATCAAGTTTATTGACAGAAAATGGGAACTTATCATACTGATAATAGAGGATAAGGTGATAGATGAATTGTGGAATACTTCAACACCTTTTCATTTTCCAGCCTCATGAACTGGTCATGGATTTTCTCAACAATAAAAGTGGCATAATTGTAGTTGATAGCTGGGGGCTGACCAGGGGTAAAGATGGACATCAAAACTAAGGTTAATTTATCTAAATATTCACTGGTATTAGATCCCATGACTGCATCTATCATATCAACTATAATTATGCCTGTTTCTGTGAAGAAAACTAACAGATAGGAAGGGGGATTATTGGTTTGATGCTCCTTATAGATTAAAGTTTGGCACAGGTGACTAAGTTCAGAATAGGACAACTTGGATGATTTCTCAAGCAATTATCCAAGGGAAATGGGGGTGAGGGCTTGACTAGGCTGAAATTGACGCATCTCATTGATCGAGTCTGTAGTAATTGTAAAGAAGACTGTTTGATTGGGAGACATCACTGCTCTGACGTTGGGGTCATACTTTGCATGGTATTGATGGATAATGTCAGGAAAAATGTGCATAGAGGGGAGAAAGTACATTGGGAGATTGGATTCCCATAGTCCTATAATATCATTGCCATTCAAGTGATTGTCTCGGCATTGACAAAATACTTTCAGGTGGTCTTTATCCGTAGTCAAGTCTTTTATTTGAAAATCTTTATCTGCTAGAGGAAGATAATCCAAGTCATGGTTGGGGGTAGTAATAGGTGCAATATTTAGGGCAACGGGGGTTTCCATTTTGGTTCTTATGGATTCAGATAGGAAATTGGGGTTTTTATGGGAAATTGGTGAAAACAGAGGGTCTAAGGAGCTTGAATTTCAAGTGTAGTAACTGAATTATGGTTAAATTTTGGGTTTTTTTTCAATTAATTGTAGAGAAAACAAGTATTCAAAGGGTTTCTTGACGGGATTTGGTAAATAATTACTTTTAGGGATGGGCAACAGAATGCAGGTACACTGGGTGTGAATGGAGGACTCTGAGTGGCGTCGACTGCAAATTTTGAAGGTGGTTGGCGGCTAGGAGCATGAGCTGGTTGACCTTGTCATTAAGTTTGCATGGATGTATGTGTTTGTAGAATAGAATGACAAAATGATTTCTTTTGTTTCTTATACAAACTCAAAAATTTGGTGGGTTTCGGGATTAGGATGGGTGGCATCAGTGGGCGAATGATTTGATGTTTTTTCGTTTAGCAAGAGGCAGTGAGCGGTTTTCATTACGCTGCTAATGGAGGGGAGGTGGTAATTCGGGGGAGCTACACGATTCCATAGGATGAGCGATGCGTGGCGAGGGCACTATTTGCAAAACCGCTCGCAATCATGCACTAACATTCGGCCACGCAGGGCTATGCGATATGCACGACAGTCGTCAGCTCTAGGAGGCTTGATCAGATAGCTATCAAGGAGGTGATGTGGTGGAAGTTTAATGCAGGGCGGGCCTGACATGTTTAAAGTTTTTTAATTGCATCGGGAGTGATGGGATTGGTGGAAAAATCTATTAATTAATCGTAAGTGTTAATTAATCCTTTTTAATGTGGTGGGAGTCGGAGTTCTTAATTAGTTACATATTAACTAATTAATCCCAATTAAAAGTGTATTATGGTTATATTTTAACCGAGGGGCAGGATATATAAGAATTTGGATTTCTTACATAGTTAGAATAATATCAAAGTGGGAAAATGTTTATAGGGGAATTACTTAATAATATAAATTAGTAGTTAATATGACATCGAATGGAAAAAGTGCCAAGTCTAAAACATTTTCATGTGTATATTTAAAACTTAGGCAAAATGAAAATGAGGGTTTTAATGGAAAATATTTTAATTTCTCTAAGTAAAATAGAATTTTACTTTGGAAAACTTTATTAGGGAAATGAATAACTTATGAAGGGGGATGAATGTTGATGAAGGGGTTTTAAGTACTTAAGCATTATAAATTATTGGGCCGAGGGTCCGATCACTCCAATAGTCAGAGAAATGCTCTCAGCCCCTCTAACTTGATAAATACCTTGGCACTTAGGGGAAATTAGTGAAAATTTATGGGAAATGAGTAGGGCTATTAATTATTTTTGACTTTGCTTGCTTGATGTGCCTTCCATGCGATACATGCCTTTGCCTAGTGATGAAAGTAAAATATCTACACATTTAGACTTATCATTTACCACACATTTCTTCTGCTACCATCATCTACCTACCTTACTTAACCTAGCATTTTCATTTCTTTATTAGGGTACACTTAGACTGGCAAACCCTTATGAAACATTTTTTTTTTACATAGTGATGCCTATCTAAGTCTACACTTATTACATCCAAGGGCTCAAATTAAATTGTTGAGCTCCTTTTTTCACTCTACCTATCTACTTATCTACCAAGATTAAACTATTTGGTCAGATCTTTATTCTCTATTTCTACAACATGAAATTGAAAAATGAACTAGCCAAGCTTAAACTATTTGACTATTCATGAATTGTGGCATAAGTGACAAGCTGCACACAATTGTTTATTGTACAAAAGTGAAAGGTAGTGGCATTTAAACTTGCACACTTTCCTGGTCTTTTCTTTTGGTGGGGTTCATTTTCATTCATTTTTTTGATCATCTTTTTATTCTTTTCACCATTTTATTTTTCTTTTAGGGTATACCCTCTTTACATTTTTTAATTTTTTTTATTTTTTCACAAATATGGAAAACCTTTGCAACAAGAAAAGGTATGAACATATTCAAATTTCAACAAGTCAATCATGATATATGAAACCTATTGGTATAGGGGCATAACAGTGGCTCCACTTGGGGATGGCTTTCCCTGGTGGAAAATCAAGAATAGTAGATCAGTGGCCTCTTTATGGTTTTGACTGTGCTCTTCAATCTTCTTTTGCTTGCTACTTTATTGTATGTATGACAGTAATATTTCTGAAGCTCAGGGCCTTCTCTTCAGGCTTCAACTCCAAAACTTTACTGTCCAACTAACACTTTGACATTACAAAGGACATAATATGTACATGTACAAAACAAGGTAAAATTAGTAAGTAGGATCAAAGTAATGCTTTAATATCCGACCGTTGACTGGTCCTTCTTCTGCTTCTATACCATATAAGTTTTTAAGAAAATATGCATTGTTTCCTTTGAAAGCATAGATGATGTATGGTCCTTTCCATAGAAAGTCAAACTTCCCATGTTTTCCCTTATCCTCTCTTCTCGAATCCCATCTTAACACTTTATCCCCAAGGTAGAAATTCTCTACCTTGGTTCTTCTATCAAATATCTTCTTAAGTTTCTCCTGCAACACTTGGGATCTTGGGTACACCTCCTCTCTGGTCTGCTGTAAATTGATGGTCTGGTTTATCTTTCTTTGAATATCATTAGGTTCTACTTGAGCTTCTTGGAGTATTTTCATGACAGGAACTCCTAATGATGAAGGGAATACAGCCTCCATGCCATATACTAACTCATAAGGACTGGTTCCAATGGAATTTTGGTTGTAAGTCTGTCTGCCCATAATGCATTTATCAGTTTTTTGTTCCAAGTTTTCTTGTTTTCTTCCAACAGTTCTTTGATGATATTAATTAGACTCTTGTTGGAAGATTTAGCCAGTCCATTCCCTTTAGAGTAGTAGGTTATAGAATGGCCTAGTGTAATGTGATACTTGTTACAGAAACTAATTATCTTCTTTGATTTGAAGGTTACAGCATTATCAGTAATGATTTAGTGGGGCAACCAAACCTGGACAATATATTGGTCTCTAGGAAACCTATGATCACTGTATCATTGGCCTCTCTGGAGGGGGTGGCCTCTATCCATTTAGTAAAATAGTCAGTGGCAGTGAGTATCCATTTGTGTTGGCCAGAAGAGGGTGGATGGATTTCTCTAATGAAGTCAAGACCCCATTGTTGAAAAGGTTTCTCAGTGGAAATGGGTTTTAAGGGTAAGGGTAACAACTTTCTCTTACCTTCAAAGATTTGACATTTATGGCAAGAAGACACAAATTCCTTCACATCTGCAAATAAGGTGGGCCAATAGAATCTTGCCCTTAGGATCTTATCTACAATTGACTTCCAATAGAGGTGTCCACTATAGTCTCCTGCATGAAATTCTTGGAGAGCCTTGTTAGCTTCATCTTTTAATTAAAAATTCAATAAAATTCCTTCATGATTTTTCCAAAAAAGAGTATTATCTAAGATACAAAACTTTGAAGCTTTCATTTTTAAAAACCTATTCTTGGTCCTAGATAACCCTGGAGGAGCCTACAGGGTTTGTAAAACATAAATTACATTAGCATACTAAGGTGAGTCATAAAAGGCCTGGCTGATTTATGGAGTCACTATCTCCTGTTCGTTATCCAGTTCATTTATGTCCAGGGCTTGAAAATTCGTTTCTGGCATGAGTTTAGCCAATCCCTATCCCTTTATCAGTTTTGTAGGTTTTATCTCTATATCATACTCTAAGATGGTAGCAATCCATTTACCCCTTTTTCCATCAATTTCACCCTGAGTTAGGATGTCTTTGACAACTGCAGTAGGCACATAAGCTATTACATGAGAGTATAATATGTAGACTCTGAAGTCTTTAATGGATTTTACAAGTGCAAAAGCTTGCTTCTCCATTATTTTGTATTTTAATGATGCATCTCTGAGTGCTTTACTAAAAAGGGTTATAGGTTTTTCACATCCTTCATCATCCTTTTGTAATAAAACAACTGCTATGGTGTGTTCTAATGCAAAAGAAAAAATGACGAAGTCTCTATCAAATTGAGGACTTGTGAGGACTGGTGTTTTGGTTAAAGCCATTTTGATTTTTTCAAATGATTACTTGGTCTCCACTGTCCATTTGATACTTGAATCCTTTCTTAGCATGTTATTTAGTAATCTAATGAGTTCATCTAGGTTAGATATGAATCTTCTAAAAAAAAATTATCTTCCATAGGAAAGCATGAAGTTCTTTAATACTTCTTGGATGAGGTATCTGTAATATAGCTTCGATCCTGGAAGGGTCAATTCAAATGCCATCCTTGGAAATAATAGGACCTAAAAGTTTACCTTCCTCCATACTAAATAATGACTTCTTTGGATTCAAAGAAATACCATATTTTCTGCATTTTAAGAAGACTTGTCTGAGATGGTCTAAGTGATGTTGATCAGATTTAGAAAAAACAGTTAAATCATCCAAATATATAACAATAAAATCATGAATTTATTTGGCAAAGGCGATGTCCATTGCCCTTTGGAAGATTGCTCCCACGTTTTTAAGTCCAAATGGAATCTTGATGTACATAAAACTACCCCATGGTGTTGTAAAAGAAGTTTTCTATTGGTCATCAAGATGAAACAGGATTTGGTTATATCCTGAAAACCCATCTAAAAGTGAAATTCTAGAAGAACCTACTACCCTTTGCAAAATATGATCCATTTTGGGTAAAGGGTAGTTATCTTTAAGAGAGACCTTATTTACATTTGTCATATCAACATATAACCTTATTTTCCTAGTTTTCTTCATAGTAGCCACCAAGTTAGATACCCACTCCGAAAATCTAATAGGGGTAGTAAAACTTACTTCATACATGCATTTAATTTCTTTCCCAATCAATGGTAATAACAAACGGTTAATTCTTCTGAGTTTTTGCTTAAAGGGTTTTTTATTTTCTTTCAGAGGTATAGTATGCTGGATAATGGAGGTGTCATAGGACTTAAAATCTTCATAACTCCAAGCAAAGACATCCTGGAATTCCCTCATAAGTTCAACATATTTTAACTTCTGGTCAGGAGGTAAAGATTTTGACAGTTTTATCATTTTTGGATTATCCTGAGTTCCCAAGTTGTACTCTTCAATATCTGCTTTTAATGGTTCCATTTTAGGTTTCTTGGGAATATCATTGGAATCAAACAGATCTTCAAGAGGAGTCAACCCTTTAGGCAGATGATTGTCTTTTAGGTTGATAACCTTTGTTTCCTCTTCAATTATTTCATATACGTCCATTTGTTTCAGGTCATGAACTTCTTTTTGTGTGAATTTTGTGGGATGAAGTGTATTAATTGAAATTTCCTCTAAAATTTTTGTTTCTACCTCATTTGTCAGATTAGAATTAATAACTATATCAACATCTATGTAACTGCTAGAAAACTCTTCATCTAAAGTTAAAAATTATTGAACTACTCATCACTATCAAAAACCTACCATTTCTTCAGATTATCATGTATGGCTGGTCTATGCCTAATTTTAGTAGTAAATTGATGATTAGATTCGAAAGGTAATTTACAGGTGCTGGCAAAAATTGCCAAGCTATGGACTTGCAAGTTGTGTTTTCTTGGGATTGTAGCAAGCTGAGTTTCCAAAAAATTATTGAGAATTTCTAGTATTGTTCCTCTATAATGCCCTAATCTAGGATCACTAGTTAAATACTTTACTTTAATATGTTTGATTATTCACTTTGAATCTCCTATGATAGATACTCTGATTGCTCCTAATCTTTTAACAAGTTTAAGACCCAAGAAGAGAGCCTCATATTCTGCCATATTATTGGTGCACTTAAAATTGAATCTGTAAGCATGGCCTTCAGCATGGTCATTTTCTAAATTGTACACCCAAACTCCTGCTCCTACCCATAGTTTATTGATTGAGCCATCAAAATATAAATGCCAAAGAATTTCATGCTCATAACTAGTGTTAGAGGTGGTAGGAATCTGTTTAACAATGGGGTCTCCTTTTTCATTATATTCTGATTTTTCTTTGTTATCTGGTTTTTCCTGGATGTGAACACTTGATTTTTCTTTTTTAATTTCTTTTGGTCCAGCTGCTAAAACTTCTAAAGTGTTGGGAGGATTGGTTTCTGCATTATAAAGAATGAATGAGTCCATATCAAAGTGTACCGAGTAGATGGGGAAATTTTGGGTTTTTTCCTAACTACTTACTACATATTTCATCAATGTTTCTTTGTATAATTTCTTTCATTGGCTGAAAACCGAGACAATAGCATATGACATATCCAATTGAAGAGATCCCTGAAGCTTAGCACCCCAGGATTTGGACAATAACATGCCATATTTTGCTGGTATATCTGCTACCACTATATCCATTAAAATTGTTTTTGCAGGGTATTGAACCAATGAGACACACAAGTCTTTTATCAATCCTAAACATATCACTTGACTAGAATCAAAAGAAAACAAATCTTTGTATGGTCTAGTGATGTTTAAGTCTAGCTTTTCCATTACAGACTTGGGCATGAAGTTATGAGATGCCCTAGAGTCAAACATGGCATTGTGAAGGATCTTATCATGTATGTTTAAGATCATATAGAAGGGAGGAATTCCTCCTTCCAAATATTTTCCATTCACTTCTGGGCCAAAGATTAATTAGGGCTGATCATAAAAAACATTAACTGAGTCTTCAGTTCTAGTAATTTTCAGAGATCTATTGATTTGAGTTTGGTAAGCATCATGTTTAGCTAATTCAGATAATGGGACAAAAATTTTCAACTTACCTACTTTAGTTTCGATATTAAAGGGTTTTTCTGTTTGGACTTTTGGATTGTGAACAACAGTATTCTCTTTGTTTTCTGTGTTTTTCTCCTTTTCAGGAGTGGGATCATGATTTGATGATTCTCCTAAATCAACTTTAGGAGGTTCTTCCATAGTTCCCTTGGAAAGAAGGGGAGTGGAGGGTTGTTTATTATTTGGTTGATTATCAGAGACATCTTCAATTATTGGGTTAGAAGGATTAGTGTTTGATCTAGAAAAAGAATATGTACAGGTGTGGTGACTATCTTACCTTTTATGGGCTGTTTTGGAACCTTTTGCTTGTTTGTTTTAGGAACATCAATTCTCCTACTCCTTAGGTTGTATTGCTTATGCACCTCAAAGATGGTTGTGTCATATCCTTCTCTAAAGTCGAATGATTCACTTGTCTGAGTTTGAAATTGTTTAAGAATGTAGGCCTCTTGATCTTCTTGGGTCAAGAAAACTTCTCCTTCATTATTGATTCCCATCATATTTATTTGAGTATCTTCTATTGGATCTTCAGAGTTGGAAGCTTCTGCATAATTCTCCTGGAACGGGGGTCTAATGTTTTGGTTTGGACCAGTCTTCCCAGGGTTCTAGTTTTGATTTTTTCTAAAATTAGGATTTCTCCTTTTGTTGATTGGCTGACCATCCCGAGGAGCTTTCCTTTCAATTGTTTCTACTTTGTCTCCTAGTCTATCCATCCCTTTAATTATGGCATCTAGCTTCTGTTCAAAAGGTGAGGCTTCTTCCTTTAATGGTATTCTTCTTTCACTCCTAGCCTTGGCTCTTTTAAACATTAGGTTGGATTCAACACTGACTGTTATGCTTTGCATATCTTCCAAAGTATGAGGAGCTTGTTCTCTCAGCTGGAAAGCCATATCAGAATCAAATCCATCTGGGAATTTGATTAAGACTAAATCAGGTGGGGGTCTGAGGTTTTGAGGGATGGCTTTATAGACATTATTGAATATGGTGCAATAATCTTGCACAATTTCTTGTGTTCCTCTCTTCAGGTTTTCATACTCAAATAGAATCTGAAGAGGATCTTTCTTTTTCTCCCATCGGTTTAGGAATTGTCTATAGAGGGTTTCTAGGCTGTCTATACTATTTTCTACTAAACCTCTGAACCAAGTTCTAACTTCCCCAGTTAAACTCTGAACGGATATTCTCATTTACGCATCATCAACATCTATTTCATAAATTTCAAAGTAATCAGTCATCTTCTTGGTGTGTTGTTGGGTTGTATAGTTATTAGTACCAACAAATTGAGTGATCTTACTTTAGTAATCTTGGGGCATGGCACCTCGGTTTGCTGGTAGTACCAGGGGGTATACCTATTTGCCATTGTTGTAGGTAATGGTGAAACAATAGCTGGGGTTGGAATAACAATAGGTGATTGAGTTGTGGATGGAGGGCTAGAAGGGGTGGTCTGATGTTGAGTGGCTTAAGGTTGAGATCTCTGAGGAAAAGATGATGAACTTGCAATAACAGTTGTGATTACAGAGGGATTGGATGTTCCTTCAGTGGTAAGATCATATTGTGGTGAGTTCTACAAATGCCTATAAATTACAAATTAGCTGCTTGAAGCTCTAATTCTCAGATGAACTCTGGGTCTTGGACTAAGTCAATTAATTCAGAATCAGATGAAGTCCTAAACAAAGAGGTCTCAAAGTATTCATCAAAGGGTTGGTCTTCATGGTAAATCCACCTAATAGGACAGGATGATGGTTTGAAGGTGGGTCGAGGACTAAAAAAACTTTCTTGTCTCCTAAGAATTCTAGGGATCAGATTGGAGTTCTCAAACACTTGTGGTGGATTGGGATCAGGATTAGCTTTAGTGTAATGAGTCCTTTTTGAAGCCAGTTTTTTAGGTTTTCTTTTTTATTTTCTTAACTGATATCAAATAAACAACTTCTATTATTTCTTTAAGATGCTTTAGATTTAGAGTTTTAATTTTCTTAAAGATTTGTTATGACTGAGGATTTGGCTCCCCGGTGTGAGTCGCCACTATGTTATCACTCAGATTTTCCTTGAAGTTGTCAGAAGAAGGAAAGGTGTCTGAGGAAACCAAAAACCAACTTTTAAGTATAGAATCTAGCTAATTTGTACTCAGAGAGGGCTCTCTTTAAGATTTAGCTTTGTTTTATGAGATATTAGGCTAGTTATGAAAGCTTGGGGGTTTTTATTTTGTTTGTTGGTAGAATTCAGGAGCAGATGGATAGAACAGAGTATTTCAGGCCATTGGTCTATGGAGTCAACTAAAGATGGCTTAACTAGATCAGGTTTTTTCAACAAAGGAGGGATTCACAGGGCAAGATAGTCAAACAAGAGACAAATGGTAACCTGAAAGGGTGAAATGGTCTTAAAAGGGAAGAAGGGCAGTCAAGAATCCTTCAAAAAGATTTAAGAGAAGGGAAATTGGGTGATCACTAATAAAAAGCAATTAATAATTTCTTATTAAATGACCACAATGATAAACTAAGAAGCAAGGAGTAGTTAAGAATTCCCTACCTATGATAGTTTAGAGGAAAACATTTAGAATAAAAACGATTTTAAAGACAGAATGCAGTAAAGCACTTTCTGAAATATACTTTTTCGTTTATTATTCAGATATGAAACACATGTGAAATATTAAGAAATATCAAACCAGAAAACAATAACACATAAGATATAGAATACTTATTTGTCCAACATTTGACACATGAATCTTGTAAAAGTCCTTTACTTTATTACTTCTTCCAGCCAGCCATAAAATAGTTGTTCAATAACACTTTATTCCAAAATAATGAGTCTACAGAAATGTCTAAGAATCCACCACAAGTACTTCAAATGAAGAAGTACTTATACAAAAATTTACAGTCAAATATCTCCTAACTGAGGGAGATATATTATAGGAAGACTAACTATATTTTACATAAATGTAGAGATAGATGGTCTCGAAGATAGAAACCAAAAGTGAACTGATGGTTTGATGTCCCTGTTTTTGTGAATGAGGTGGAGGCAGGCCCTCTGATTGAGCATCTTGTTATCTTTCTTGTAATTCTGTGCTTGTTGATTTTTTCATCTTCTTTACTGATACTCTTTAACCTATTCTGATATTCTTTAACTGCTTTATCCTCATTCATCTTCTTTTACCAAAATTGACTATGGTAAATACTTCAATTTACTTTTTATCAAGGTAAATTAGAAAATGTCTGTCATATATGTCCACCAATCATCCCTTGGTATCCTAGTCCTTCGTAGCTTCTTGAAGATTTCATCAACCTTAGTATATTTTACAAAATTTGGCTGAACTGGAAACAAATGTTTCAATTCATGCTCAACATAGAAGAGGTTCTCTAAACTATCATAGAGAACTCTGCCTATAGGTAGTGCCTTGGGTGCAGATGAACTAGATGATGAAGTAACTTGGTTATTTGCATACTGACTCAATTTATCAACATAGTCCTCATGCCTCATCAATTTATCATTAATAACCAAAGGACAAGGAAGTCATTTTCTTTGTAAAATGCCAAACTTTTCCATAAATTCATCAATATCCTCCTGCATATTCTGGCATTTCCTTTCCAGGTTCTGCGTTAAAGCCCTTTTGGTCAAGACTTTCTTGATTTCTAAGATAGTTGTAGTTCTATATTCAATATTTAGCTATTCCAACTAGTACTTATTTCTGCTGTTCAAAAAGTTTATTAGCCTAATAGCTTCCTCAGGCTTCCCTCCTAGCTCTTCCTTAATTTTCTGAATTTCTTGAAGAGCTACTTTCACTAGGCCAATCTATTCAAAAACGATTTATATAGATGACCTCATTTATTGATTGAGTGATGTTGGTCCAAAGAATTTTCCTAATATCTATTAAAGGATTTTCAAAAATGAGATCAGTTTCCAATGTTTTTACCCGTTGAGCCAAGCCTTTATTTTTCCTCACTTCTTCAGCAAAATAGATCTTTGAGACATCATACTTCTGCTCTAAGGTGACGAATTTTTCCTTTACCTTTTGGAGATTAGAAACTTGGAGTTTCATCTCCTCCATGGATTTGATTAATTCTTCAGTGCTCTAACTTGAAATTCCCACCTGTGATGTACTTGTGCTTGTACCTATAATAGCTTCTACTGTGGCCAAAAAAACATTTTGTGCAAGAGTTGTGGCCAATGTTGAAGGAACTGCCATGGAGACTACTGGTACTACATTTTGAGGCTGAGAGGTCGACTCACTCTGCCTACATTTTAGTGATTTCTCTAATTCCTGCTCATTCTCCTTCAATTGTTCATTTAGATTGAGGACTAGGTCCATAAGCTCTTCTTCAACCTTCTTTTCTATAACTTCAGCAGTCTGTGGATGCATCAATGAAGGGAACTTTAATTGTTTTCTCAAGGCCACTATGTCTTCGTTTTTCTTCTTTATCAGGGCTTCTACAACTTTTACATCTTTTGGGTTATGACCCAATCCAATAATCAACTCCTCCAATGATTTAATTCTATTGTCCTTAGCCTGTGAGGAAGCTCTTTCTAACTGTAACTAGGTGGTAGTATTATTCAATGAATTCTCTAACCTGTGTGCCATCATGGCCTTGTTAATGTAGAATACACCATTTCCCTTGTCTGCTTATGCAATTCAATTTTATCTAGGGGGTGAATGCCCTTGGACTTTAGAATCAGTTTTGAGGTAGTCTGCAAGGGACCGAGGCTATTGTATTTTGGGCTTTAAATAGCTCATATGCATCTTACCTTTCTTGATGTCATAAGCTGACATCAACCTAGTTTGATTAATGGGAGCCATATTCATATATTGATTATAGACTTGGGCCCTTAATGTTTCATTTCTATCCTTTATCTCTTTGAATTTTTCTTTGATATCTAAGGACTTGTTAGATGAAGGCCTCAAGGATGAAACTTCAGTGCTTTACTATCTTTCCAGCTCTTGTCTTTGTGAACTAGAAGGTGTCTCACCTGCTAGGGATGTATGCTGACTGTGTTAGGATCCCACCCTAACCCCCTTATTTATGTAGTGGGATCACGTCATAATAAAGATTCAATAAAGCCCATATTAATAATTGTAAGTGGTTAACCCGCTATTAATGATGGGACCACAGTTAGTTGCAAATGGGCCAAGGATTAGATAGATGGTATTAATAAACCCATGGTATTGATCCATGGTATTACATATATGAGTCATATATAAAGGATAGAGACTCCCTGCGAGGAGCATCATGTCTTATTTTTGAATCGAGCTCTGCTCTATTGGAGGTTGCCCCCTCGAAGAGGCCAGTGAACATTGCTGTCTGAATAATAAAATATTTGCTGTTGACTCTCACTATTCTATGTTCTGGGTATTTTTCTTTGCATATTCTATATTTGGGTATCTTTTGCAGGTTAAAAGCATAACACCAAACTTTGAACTTGTTCTTCTCCTTCTTTTTCCTTTTCCAACTTCTATATCGAGGATATCAAACTTGTTTGAGTGGGTGTCCAAATGAAGTCGAGTTCCTTCTTATTTATAGGCTTGGGTACGCATTATTCTCTTTAGGTCAACTTGTCCTTTCATGTAGGTTGACTTTATCTTTGCACCATGACAAGTTGTTGGTGGGTATTTTGACTCAAATAAATTTTATTTACAATAACTAACATTCCCACATGGGTCTTAAATACATGAAAATCACTCAATTGAATTTATGATAAAGCTAGAACCACTAAATGGTTGCTTGAACTAAAAATAATTTTTGTTTAAGCATGAAACCCATGCCTCAAGAATAATAACAATGAATTTATTTTTCTCATTTCGTTAAATACATAAAATCATGATTACACATGTCATTATGAACACCGAACTTAGTTACATATTTCATCAAAGGACGCCATTGATTTATTGAATATAGTATTGCCGAAATTTCATTTTTATAAATAGGTTTTTGTAAATACTTTCCCTTGATTGGATTACTTTCAAAAGAAACAAGTCTTCCTTTTTGCATTAAAATGACAACAATGCCATTTCCTGATGATTCACATTCCACAATAACGAGTTTTGTGAAGTTTGGTGTAGATAAGACTAGAGCTCAATACATTTCCTCTTTAATATGTTCAAAGGAATTAGTTTCTTCTAAAGTCCAAAAAAATATATGTTTTTGGGTAATGTTGTTAGTGCTACTACTATTTTTCCATAATTCCTAATAAACTTGCGATAATACCTTGTCAACGTGAGAAATCTTGGAAGATTCCTTAGGGATGTGGAAATTTTCCATTCCTTTATGGGTTTAATTTTGCTAGGGTCTACCATAACACTCTCATTAGATACAATATGACTCAAATATTCCAGTTGTTGCACCCAAAAGAAACATTTGGATGGATTTGAATTTAATTGTTTCTCCTCCAATAGTTTGAGCACCCTGTCGACATGTTGAACATGATTTTTGTAATATTTGTTGTATATTAGTATATCATAAAAAAATACTAACACAATTTCTAAGGAAGGGTTTGAAAGTGGAATTCATCAAACCTTGAAATGCGGAAGCTACATTAGTAAGGCCAAAAGGCATGCCCAAAAATTCATAATTACCTTCATGAGTTCTAAACAATATTTTCAAAATTTGTTTTGTTGTCATTTTAATTTGATGATATCCTGAATGAAGGTCCAACTTGGTGAAGTAAATTTCTCCATGTTGTTCATCCAACGATTCATTAATTATAGGAATGGGATATTTATCTTTAATAGGGAGCTTACTGATCTCTCTATAATTGATACACATACACCATGATCCATCCTTATTGTGCACCAATACTACTAGGGAAGAGAAATAACTTTGGATAAGTTTAATTGTACTTCCCTCTAGCCTTTTTGTAACATATGTTCAATTTCACTCTTTTAGTCATAGGGATATCTGTAGGGTCCGATGTTTGGAGGAAAACTTATTAGAATAACGTGAATGGCATGATCGTGATTGTGAAAAGGTGGGAGACCTTTAGGAAATTCCATGAGAAATTTACAATTCATCCATTTGTAGCCATCACTTGACACTTTGGTGTTGGATATAGAAAGTAGATCGAAGTCTTGGCTATCTTACAATCAATAAAATTATGAGTACTACATGAATCAATAAACACTATTACCTTTTTCTTCTTGATATATCCGTCTATCTTGAGATTTTGAGGAGTGGTGATGCCTATCAATGCATTACAATATATGTCCAATTTCATTTCTAGTTTCAACACATTGGTTTGGTTCCTAGTGTATATCATCTTCTTTTGATGTTCCTAGACCTTTAGTGAATTTTCTATCTTCTTTTGTTGTGGTGTCAACCTTGTAGGTAGTGGGAGGCTAGGAGCAACAACACTTCCATATTTATAGTTGTGAGTGGTAAATCTCTTTTTTGCCATAATTTTTCTTTCAAATTTTCCTGCCACCCTAAATGCATTCTCCAATGACTTAGGTTCCCAAAGGCGAACCTCATGTTGGATTTTATCCTTTAAATTTCCTATGAAGACATCAGTTAGATGCTCCTATGGAATATCAGGTACCTTGATATTCAATATTTGGATGTCCTCAATGTGCTCCTCAGCTCAACCCTTTTGTCTGAGATTTATCATTTGGAAAAATAAGGAATTTATCTTTGTATCCTCATAATGTGCTATCAATTCCTTTGTAAAATTTTCCAAGTGACAAATGATTCACAAGAACAAAGCCAATGATACTAAAGAAATTGATTGGGTTCTAAATATAAAGATACAATGTGTACCTTTTGTGTGTGTTGCACATCATGTAGATCAAATAACTACTCCATATGTAATATCAATGTTACCATATCGTTTCCATAAAAATTCCTCATATTGATCTTTGGAATATGGTTGCAATTTAACCAAAGGTCAGAGTCTCTAGCATCATGATTGACATTACTTTTGTTCTCATTGTGTGTTTCGTGGAATACCTTGTCACCACTCGGAAGCCATTCTTGTAGCAACTTTGTCAAACCTTTTTTCAATACTTTGATGTCTGCCTTTAAACCTTCCATCTCCCATTTTATGTTTTATTTTATGTCTACTTTTTTACCATTCATCACTGCTTTTAGTTAGTCTTTGGTTACTACTTGTTGAACTAGGTCTCGTAATTTTGATATATGATGTTGCATTTCTTCTTCTTCACGCATCATAGTAGATATTTTTGAGGGCTTAATGGATGTAAAATTTTATTGTTTAGGAGGAATTTGGAACCAATTAATGATATCCATGAATCACTATGCCCTTTTTATCACTTCAAATTATTTTTTCAAGAAAACATTATGAAAATTTTAAAATACACACCTTTTAAGTGATTGATTTTGAGGTTGTCAATCTAGTTGACCTTGAAACTATTGTATCTTTGTGATTTCTACCTCCCAAGTTCTGAAATTACATCCTAAGGTAGCTCACCATGTATTTTTCCAATGCCACAAGTTAGACTGAGGTTGGATCGTATAAAGTAAAGTTATTCCAAATATTCCATGATGACTTGATTATGGATTGTTTCAATAGAGTGTACTTGTAGAGGATTCCATGTGCCACTGTTTCAAAATTCAGCCCTGAAACTCCTAATTGAAGAAATAAATACTATGAAAATTTGGCCACTCTTTACGAAATTCAAATCCAATGTTTGAAGAGATATTTAAGATGATTTTCCCTCGGACACCTGTTTGAGACTGAATTCTAGAGTATACAAAACCCTATCTTCCTTAGACCATATCTCAAAAAATATGGTGATCCAATATATAAATTTACAACCAGATGTTCATCAAGATATCACCTCCAAGTGGTGGAAATTTCATGGTTTGAAGCTTCACAAAAAATAAATTATAGCCAAAATTCCACAATGACTTTTTTGAATTAGTAAAACCCTAGGATCAAGAACTCTAATAGCGAATGTTATGTATCCATATAAACAATGGATTTTTTTCTTTTTCTAAATATATATAAATGACTATATAATAAGCCACATTAAGGGGGAAACCTCCTTTTACATCACATAAATGAAAAATTCTTGGATGATTCAAATGAAAATACCTCCTTGAAATATATAGGAGTCTAAAGGTTCAAAATATAATTAGGGCCTACATAACAATAATAATTTAAGGCTCAACAATAAAAATATTGGGATTTTATGGGGCACAAAAAATAATAGTATGAGGGTTATTCTAGTATTATAGGGACCTAATAGTCTATCCTTAACATTTAAACACAATAATCTATTTGTGACTACCATAATGAATCATACAAGGAAATGTTTTCTTAAAAGTCTTTGAAAAGGGTACGAACACAAATTTTTTTAGTATGGTGTCACTAAACAATACAAGCTCATTTGGGGCTTCCAAATCAGCCACCACATAGATAGTATAACTCTCTCAGTATACCCATATCTTATTTTCTTTCCCCATATAAGGTAAACATCTATGAGACCAACGAGTAGAAAAATATTTGTTCAATTGTGATGGCAAGTCCTAGCTAAGCAATAAGCCATAGTGATCAAGAACTTTCACTATGAAAATTTCAATAGTTTAGAAGACCTTAAGGTTAGAGTCTAGCCTAATGAAAACAGTTCGGGGGATTCTTAACACTGTAATGCTAGATAGTTCTAGCTAAACAATCCAGGCATCACACTTCTGAAGATGAACATTGATATTTTTTGTGACCAATAGAAAAATAACATTGGAGAAATCTCTTGAATCAACCATGAAATTATGCACATTTTAATTACAAATTTGAAATTTTAAGACAAAGGGGTGTGTTTTGGAAGCAGACCTTTATCCTATTAGGGCAGTGTCATTGATGATCAATGCATTGTCAAGAGAGATTTCGAGTTGTTGATATTGCTCAACTTACCAACATTCAAAGGTGTCTCCCTGATATGTGGTCCCAATTAGATCTCACACCATTTGGTATAGGATCCCCATATAAAATATGACCCAACTACCATCTACTTAAATATTTTCCTTGCCTTTAACTATTGGGTCCCTATAATACTAGTGATTACCCCATTACTATTGTAGTTGCATCCCTTATTAATATTGTTGAATCCCTCTATTGTAGAATCCCTCTATTGTTATTTTTGTGGCTTTATATTATTATTGTTAGGTCGGCTAGGTTATATTGTGACTCCTTAGACTCCTATATATAGAAAGGAGGTTTTGTCATTTGAATCATACAAGAATTGTTCATTTATGTAATGTAAAGGAGGTTGCCCCTCGAAGAGGCTGATTTCTAAGGTGTTGATCTATCTTTTCTATCTTTTCTTGAGCTGGTTTCATAACATTTGGTATCAGAGCTTTGGATTCTAGGGTTTCGCTACTCCAAATAGGTCATCGTGGAATTTTCGCTATAACTTTTTTTCTGCGACATTTCAGAAGCTAAAACAAAACCCATTTGAGAAGAAATCACGTAGATTCCCGGGTCCAAATTTCAGATCCTTTCGCACTATATTTGTGGAGATATGATCTGAGGAAGTTGGTCCTTTTGCAGACTCCTAAATTACATTCCAAACAGGTGACCTGGGGAAAATCATCATAACTTTCTCTCTGAGCATCAGATTGAATTTAGTAAGAAGGTGCAGAAAGAGGACGAGCTATAGTTTCTTGTATATATTTTTTCAGAGCCAAAGGTCGACATAGTGACTTGCGGCACGTCGTACAAGTTCGATCTACTGAACTAGTCTATAATCTGGTCACTGTGGGAGATTTCACATAACTCTTCCTTGGAGAATCCAATTTAGATAAGACTGGTGGCATTGGAAATAGGACATAGAGGGCTACGGTAAGTCCCAATTTCAAAACTGGATTATTTGCAAGTACAAAAATACATTAGATGCAATATCAAGCTCCTACAAAGTGAAAAAAGGTGTGTAGATTCTTTTAAATTTTTGCTTAAGGTTGGTTTGAAAATTTATTTTGAAGGAATTCAAAGGGAATAATAGAGAATTATTATCAGTAACTGATGCCTCAAGGAAAGAAAATGAAAACACCTAGTAAGCAACCTGAAATCTCTAGCATGACTCATGAAGAAGAGGAAGAAATGCTACATGATATATCAAAATTACAAGAGAAAGTGCAACAAATGTCACTCTCATAAAAGATAACAAAAGCTAAGATAAATGGCGTGGAATCTAGGATAAAGGGCATGGAAGATAAGATGGATGATTTGAAGATAGATTTAAAGATAGATTTTAAGAGAGACATGGCAGATTTGAAGACAGATTTGAAGACAGACATGGTAGATTTGAAGACAAATTTGACAAATTTTCTACAAGAAATAATTACTAATGGTGAAAAGGTAGTAAAGGAAAATCATGATGCAAAAAAAAGAAATGTTAATCATGATTTCATAGACTCTAATGTAGGATCAAATACCCACCATATTCCAAAAATCAATATGAGGAAGTTTGATGGAAAGGATCCCGCAACATGGATATTACAGATGGAGCAATTTTTCGATCTCAATAATGTGAAAAACACACAAAAGGTACGTATTGCAACTTTATATTTGGAACCAAATCAGTTTTTATGGTATCAATGGCTTTGGTCTCGTAAACAAATTATCACTTGGGCAAATTTTACGAAAGAATTGACAACACATTATGAGGATACAAAAAGCAACACTTTTTTTAGCCAATTGATAAGTCTCAAACGAAAGGGTTCAATAATGGAGCACATTGAGGAGTTCCAAAAATTGAACATAAGGGTAAAAAATATTCGAGAGGAGCATAGGATTGATGTGTTCATAAGCAATTTAAAGGATAATATCCAACATGATGTTCGCCTTTGGGAATCTAAAGCATTCAGGTTAGCAAGAAAAATGGAAAGAAAAATTATGGCAACTAGGAAGCATACCACTCACAACTATAAAGATGGAAGTGTTGTTGCCCCTAATATTCCACAACCTATAAGGTTGAAACCACAAAAATTGGAAGAAAAAAGAGCAAAAGAGCTTTGTTACAGTTGTGATAGCAAATACACTAAAGGTCATAAGTGTGCTGAGAAGAAATTATT
>APFE031309849.1:130285-143052 GCA_000404065.3 Pinus taeda
CTGGAAATTTTTGGACAGAATTATTTTCTTGTCTTGGTACTCAGTTAGCTCATAGCTCATCTTATCATCCTCAATCTAATGGGCAAACTGAGATAGTAAACAAATGTTTGGAAGGATATCTTCATTTCTTTGTATCTGATAAATAGACAAAATGGGTTAAATGGTTGCCTCTGACTGAATGGTGGTATAACACTTCCTTCCATACAGCAACAAAAATGACCCCATTTATGGCACTTTATGGGTATCAACCACCATCCATCATATCATATTTAAGAGAAAATTCTAAGGTTTAGGCAGTGGAACATCACGTCGAACATCAACAACAAGTCCTCGAACTCTTAAAGGATAAACTCGTGTTGGCACATAATAGAATGAAACAACAGGCAGATCAACATCGCAGTGAAAGAAGTTTTGATGTAGGTGATTGGGTATTCCTACGGCTATAGCCATATAAGAAAATGTCCCTCAAGCAAGCTAAGAAGGATAATAAATTATCACCAAAGTATTATGGTTCGTAGAAGGTGTTGCAAACGATTGGTACTATGGCATAGAAATTGGAGCTTCCTGCAACTTCTCTATTGCACCCAGTTTTCCATGATTCATGTTTAAAAAAGGTTATAGGCGACAAGCTCCCAGTTCAAGCAATATTGCCAGAACTTAACGAGGAAGGAAAAATTATATTGGAACCAGAAGCAATCACAGAAACAAGAACTCGATAGCTACAAAATCGATCAATTTCGAAGTATCTTATCAAGTGGAAGAACTTATCCACTGAAGATTCCACATGGGAGGATGAGAAGCATCCATAACTACTCAAGCATTGAGGACAACAATTTTTTGAAGGAGTGGGGCATGTTGGGTCCCTATAATACTAGTGATTACCCCATTACTATTGTAGTTGAATCCCTTATTAATATTGTTGTACCCCTATTGTCCCCATATTGTTATTACTATGCCCCATAGAATCCCTCTATTGTTATTTTTGTGGCTTTATATTATTATTGTCAGGTCGGCTAGGTTATATTGTGACTCCTTAGACTCCTATATATAGAAAGGAGGTTTTGTCATTTGAATCATCTAGGAATTGTTCATTTATGTAATGTAAAGAAGGTTTCCCCCTTGAAGAGGCTGAATTCTAAGGCGTTTATCTATCTTTTCTTGAGCTGGTTTCATAACATTAACTGTCAGGAAGAGAGAGAATCACATATGTGCTTTCGAAAGGAAAGAAAATGTGCCTGGTGAATGTTCGGTTGTAAGTGCATCAAGGTTCTTCTACGTAGAGGGGAAGGAAAGTGAGCCTCTGGGAGAGAGGTAATAGTACCACCCTAGAATAAATGCACACAAACAAGAATGTTTCATCTAACATCCAACAGAATAGTCCACAAAGACATGATGATCGTTATAACCATTACATAATATTCTCATTAGGATAAGTACTAAAATAACCAAAATATTTCAAATACCTTAGCACTGGTAAAGGAAAACATGGATCATAAAAATTACAAAACAATCTTACAAAAATTCATAATCCATGTATGAAAAGTGTTGGTCATTAGGTTTCAAATATTAAGTAAAAGTCCCAAGATGCATGAATACAATGAACATCACTATCTCCAACAGTGGAATGTTGTAACCACTACTTTCTCCCAAAAATTACTAACTTGTATATCTTATGCATTATGGGAGAAGCCAAGGTGAAAATTCCTTTACATGAGAAATGAGGATATATTTATAACTTGGGAGTGGCCTTTCACATCCTCGTGACTCTTCACTTTCTAAATTCTAGTGACCTTTGGACTTATACAAACTTCGTAGTTCCAAATGAATTTTGGAATTACATATGGCTTTCAGTATTACATGTCTTTTGGACTTCCATGAGTCTTGGATTTCTATTTGTTTGTCTTTGAAAATGATTAAAATAATACATCTTAACTTCCACATTAATAGATGATGAACTAGACACATCAATATATTGGATGACTAGGACTGCAAGTGACCGATGACTTTGAATTTCTTCAATGGTAACATAGATACTGTATCTACTCTTTTTTCATCTTCTCATCATAGAAATTTAACCCTCCAAAGGTTCTTCAATATTGGAGTCTTTATTGTGCTTTAATCATCAATTTTTAGGTGTGTTCTTTGATCTTTTTGTGCTTCCTTAGTTTAACCCCTTTACCCGATCTTCCTCATGTGTGAAATCCCTGAAATACCTATTTCTGCAATCACTCATGACGAGCAACTATCAGCTTGAAAATCACTATTCTACCATGTTTTGTGCATATTTTCATGTGTATGCCTTTTCAGTGCACTCAAAATGGTAAAAACCGCTTCAAGGTACATCGGTGCACTTTGAAAGGAAAAATAGTTGAAGAGGGGGATATTTGAGGCTTCGGCATGCACTCATGCACTCAAGGAAGAAAATAGGCAAGTTAAGGTGCATGTCACAAGTCTATAGGATAAAAGGGAAGGATTCACGCTTCCCAAGCGTGTTATGCACTCAAGGGAGAGAGGGAGGGTAAAGGGAACACTGCCGAATACTGAAGGTTGAGGCTTCATGTCTTCGGGTGTGCTCATGCACTCAATAAGCCTCAAGAAGGGTGCAAGGTGCACTCTTGAAGATTCAAGGATGGGGCTTCATGATTTTAGAGTACGCTAGTGCATTCAAGAAGTTCAGGAGGGAACATGGCACATTGGGAAATGCTGAAGGATAGGTATTTGGGTCTTTAGGGTGCACCAATGCAAGCAATGAGGGAACACTTCTTTGAGTCGAAGGAGTTCACTCAAGGAAGAATTAATCATTTTGGAGGGCACAATTCAGGAATAGAAATGGGATTCGTGCTTTTGGAATGTGCCCAACTCTTAAGGAGTGTGCATGACAGAATTCTAAACAACGAACGGTCTCCCATTAAGTATTTTAAGTGCACTCATGTACTCTTGGCCTTAATAGGCTTGTTTTACAACTGAAATTTGTCTAAGTGTGGATGATTAGTCAAGGGCTAAATGAGATGATTTATAAACATAAAGCTTTATGTGACACATACTAAGTCATTGAGAGAACTTAGACAAACTTGATCAACAATCAATATACATCAAAATTCCACTTTATGCTAATTTCCCAAGTATAACAAGTGAAGTGTGAGTGACTTTTACCTAAAAGTGTCGTTTACAACAACAAAGGTGTTATGACCATGAAATGAATGTAGATATGTTCTAATCAAAGAGATGAAACTAAATAAGACTAAAGACCACTTAATACATATAAAACAACATAAAACAACACTTGACAACTAAGGCAACACTTGATATGACAATGAAGTAGTCTCCAAAATTCGAATGTAGTGAACTTTTTGGAGGGTGCTGTACCAATGAAAACACTTGGGGAAACACTAGGAAAACTTTAGCTTCTCTACCTGGGAATAACTTTTGGTAGAGGGTTAGACCTCCAGGAAGTATTGATTTCCCCAAGTTCCCCCTTTCAACCCAGTTTTATACACAACATCTTTTATTTTCTCTACTTGGTTGAAATCACACAAAGATACACCATATCACAATCGGTTCAATCCAAGAAAGAGTGATGTACACGACGAGATTTTGGTATTCAGAGTATATAGTTTTCATCTCTAGTGTTTGTCCACTTCTAGCAAGCCTTGATAGTACCCTAACAGAGTCACTTTAGGAGCACAAGCATTGCTTCACTGCTAGCGAGCCTGGGCAATACCACGGTGAAGTCACTTGCTTC
Source organism: Pinus taeda (assembly GCA_000404065.3). Taxonomy (NCBI): domain Eukaryota; kingdom Viridiplantae; phylum Streptophyta; class Pinopsida; order Pinales; family Pinaceae; genus Pinus; species Pinus taeda. The sequence continues at coordinate 134,028 of APFE031309849.1, forward strand.
GCCTCACTATGCAGGAAGCCTTTCTCTTATTTCACCATTTATTTATTTATCTAAGAAAATTATGCATTGGCACTTACTATTTTAAATGGGAGGACAAGCGTTAACACACAAGTAGACATGTACCAAGTTGAAATACTAGAATAAGCATAAATCTAATAGGTTCCCTTAATGTTCTCTATTGGATGAATCATATTTTCCATTTGGACTTACCTTAACCTATGGATTTTCAAAAAAGAGGAGGAGAATAAATATAAATCCAAGCATTTTAGTTGTTTCACTTCTCTTTGATTACACTACAAAGTCTTTGGGGCATTCACTCTACACACAGGTTTTATTTATGTACAATGAAGGAAAATATGACATGACATAACATGACTACATAGCAGACAAACAACTGATGAAAAGAACATAATTAAAATGCAAAACAATATGTATAGGAAGTGTAGTGCATAGCTTCTACTGAAAATAATTCTTAAGCTCTCGGCCATTTACAGGACAAGGGTCAATCCTCTCATCTAAAAATTTAAGCTTGAAGTAGTTATGGCCGAGGCTCTCTTAAATTTTGAATGGTCTAATCCACGATGGCTGGAACTTAGTGTGTTTACCTTGTCTTCATGGGGTTTATCCTATTTCAGAACTAGGTCACACACATCAAAGTTCTTTTCCCTTGCGGGTTTTCTATCAAACCCATGCTTTACACGGTTTTGATGTGTGGAAAATTGGTCTTTGGATTTGAGCCTCTCTTCTTTGATTTTGAGTAAAGTGTCTTTCCTACTTTAAACTAGTATGTTTCTTTTTCCTTGTAACCCTTGGGAGAGTTACAAGGTTAGGAACTAGGCTTGGGGGAAAGATAACTTCTTTACCATACACAAGAATGTATGGCGAGGTTTTTAGGGAAGGATTTATAGTTACATTATCGACCCAAAGTGCATTAGCCAAAGTAGTATGTTAGTTCTTCTATTCAACTAAAATGATATTATTAATTATGAAAATAAGATTTTTATTTGTTTATTCAATGAGACAATTTCCCCGGGGATAATAATTATATGCATGTTTTTATAAAAATCCCATTTTCTAATATGAATTCGTAAAGTATTACTGATGAAAAGTAAGCTGCATTATCAAATACAAGTGGTGTAGGAATGCCAAACTAGGTTATTATGTTATGTTGCAAAAAGTGAATGAATTCTTGGCCATTTAATTCTCTGAGAGGAACTACCTTCGACCATCAGGTAAAGTAATATGTAGCTGTAAGGATATATTGGCATTGTTTTGATCGGTGTGGGAAAATATCTCCGATAACATAAGGCTCCAATGTTGGAATGGTTCTTCAACTGCTACTGGTAGCAGTGAGGCGAATTTCCTTTGATCACGACCAACACATTTTTGACAAGTTTGGAACTTGCAAACATGGGAGTGCACATATTTAAAGAGAGTGGGACAATAATAACCAACCATCATAACTTTGTGTGTTGTGGTGTCGCCCGCATAGTGGCCACCTTCCAGTCCATCGTGTAAGTCTTTAAGGACCTTCTATGTATCTTGTAGTTGAAGGCACTTTAGTAGGAATCCATTGTAGTGCTTCTGAAAAATCACTCCATGGACCAATTTATAAGATAGAACCTTTAAAAAAATTCCCATTTTTTGTTTATTCGATAAGTACGAGGGCATGATGCCATGCTCCAAAAATTGTTGTAGATCTACATGCTAGGGCATTGTAGATGTGGAGTGTGGAACGTGATCAATATTGTACATTTCTATCTCCTGCTCCCATCCTGGAAGATATTGTTTGGGAGCACCCTTAGCTTTAGCTGTTAGTGTGCATATGCCATGACCCTTTATGGTATGTGTCGGGCTCCAACATTGACACATTTTCTTACCTTGTTTCCTTATCCTTTCATTAGTTTTCTGAGTCTTTTATGTATATAATATGGTAATTTGTGTGTTGTGAACTTTAGAAAGAATACGATAAAGAGTTTCATCATTGTATTCTCTAAATGAATTGATCTAACCATGAAAAGATGAGTTACGCTTACAATTTGAAATGATAATTGATAGGTATTTCGATAAGCGGATGTTGTTCCTTGTATATCTAGACAAGAGCAAGTTACACAGAGTTGCTTGAGTTATTTGTGACCTGGATAAGAGAGAATAATAATCATCATTGAAAGACTAGTTGTGAACAAGATTTTGGCCATCTATTCTGAGGGAACTTAAGATATTTTGTAACTTGAATTGAGCTTCCTGAGAATATTTAGATTCTTAGGATCACTTGTTTGTTTTAATTATAGACTTGGTTGTAACTATAAAAGCGAGGAACAAAGCCTAGATGAAAAAGAATTTTAATATCATTGTCATACCTATACCTTCAGTGTGTAGAAACATACTTTGTAATATTGTTTTTGATTAATATAATGGGGACTTACATGGTTTAGCTTTAATTATTGCACTTATTTCACTCTAAGGTGGTTGAATTTCAGTGATCATGGGCCCAATCCTATAATGACTACTTCCCTCTTTATGTTATTAAATTTACATTTCAATTTTTTCATTCGTGTTTTGTAATTATTCAATTTCCTTCTAGAATTGATCATTGTTACTCAATTGTTCATTACAATGATAGTCGCTACAACAGTTTGAGTAAATATCATTAGAATTATATTTCTAATAATTGATTTTCCCAAGTGTTATTTATCATATCACTTCCTATGGTTGATGATGAATGGTTAAGAACAAGGTCTGATATTTCTTTCAACATATTTCTTTCTATTCAAGCATGTTGTTTCTTTCCTGTAGATGCAGTTTCCTAGGAAATGACTTATGCTTAGTAGAATTTCTTTTAGAAGGTTTAATGATTCGATTATCTTAAACAAGCTTTCGATTATTTGAATTCATGAAGTTGTGAGTAAATTTGTTCTTTTAGGAAATCCTAGTTGTTTCTTATGTTTTTATGCATTTACCTTTCAATAGGACTAGACAAATTAGGTTACATAAACACTATTCTTTGCACATACAATGTGGACAACCTTGAAATAATAAAATGAGTTTCAGTTTGATAATTTAACTTTTAAAGGTCTGTTGGTACTTTTAAATAAGAACTAAGTAACCCAACATTTTGACATCATTGCTGGGGAGGTTTTCAAAGAAGTGTTAGTTCTATCCCTGTAGGTTTGGGTATTAAAGATAAAAGATAAGAATCTGAGCACGTACAAAGTAAAAATCTTGTGCTAGTGCGTACCCTGAGATGATTCTTTTAGAATTGTTTAACATGCATGAATAGCAAAAGGAATAGGACCGTAAATCAAAAAGTTATAGATTCAAAACCTATTTGAAAACCACCAAAAATCAAGGTCACCCTGGCCTTTGAAGAAATACCTTTATAGACAAAATCATTTACCATTCGTAATCTCAAGCGTCGTTAGCTCCCCGAACAACATTTGGGAAGGGTTATACTATTGCCTCTCAAGTGACAGGATCATCATTTGTAGCTCATGCTAAGATTCATGATAAGGCTGTGAGGTCTGAGCTTTCAAAATGCATTTATTAATAATCTCTGTCCTTAGAGTAAAAGAGAGGGGCATTATTGTAACCTAAGAGAGGGAGGATGTGAAAGAAGTGAGCCATAACTACAATCTTTTGAATTTCAAGCAACACTGTTGTAAAGGGATAATCTGAAATTCCTAATCCGAATAACATTATAAGACCTAGTCAAAACCCAAAACTTAGCCAACGCATTGTTCTTTAGATAATATCCCCTGACCATGAGATCCTTGAGGTATATTGATGGATTTTTTACCAAATGGAAAATGCGACACCATAAGCACAAACTTCGACCATAGAATACCCTATTTTCGACCCACAAGAAAGTGTACCAATGAAAGCCTTCCCGTTACAGAATCTTCCAAATTTTCGTGGAATATATTATGAGGATCCTGACATGTTTCTATTTAAATTTGATGTCTTATGTCGAGGTTATGACTATACCACAGATCCTCAAAAACTGAAATTGTTTCCTTTCACTTTAGAGGGAGCAACTCTACATTGGTTTATGGGATTAGGGGGAGGTAACATAACTTCATGTGATTAGATGAAAAATACCTTCCTCACTAGGTACCAGGACTATTATTGGTCTAGGGATCTGAAATAAGAAATATCTAAAATGATGTCCAAAGAAGATGAGAATTTAGAGGAATATGTTGAAATATTCCCATATAACTTGCAAACATTACCTTATACTACTTTACCTAGAGAAATACTTAAAACTACCTTGATTAGAGGAATGAAATATGAATGGATAGGAAAATTAATGGGACAAGGTGATATTTCCAAGGGAGAATATGAATACATCATAAAACTATGCATCCAATGTTCGCGAGTAAGTACACAAACCAAATTCGAGATTCAAGACCCTATTAGCATAACCAGCAGGACTGCAGAAGGAGTGACTCATGTAGAAATTGGAAATCTCCTAGAAGACTTTAAAACTGATACTTTGAGTACGTTAACTACACAGGTGGATGTCTTGGAGGTGAAACAAAAACAAACGGAAGCAGAACATGCTTTAGCCATGTTTTCCCTTCACTGTTGAAATAAGCTTAGCCACAAAGAGCACCTGCTAGACACAGTTGAAATATGTGCCAAAGATCACTCCATGGAACATTGTCCCTCACTCCTAGGACTGAAATTTGTGTTCAAGGAGGCAGAGGAAGATCCCGAATCCATGTACCTTATGGTGCAATGTAGATAGTGGTAGACATGCCCTCCCACTGGCCATATTCCTCCACACAAGGACCAATGTGGTCTCAGAATTGGCAATGACCTACGAGACCAGTCAATTCGTCTATTGGGTGATTTCCTTAGTCACAGGCATCATTACAAAATCCTCTGTATCTACCCCCAAAAGTTCCACCTCCATTGCATCCTCAGCTACCTTCTTAGTCAAATCTTAACAATTGACCCATCTAGTATTTGGAAATTGTCAAAAATTTGTAGTATGACTCCACATCCTTCGGATGTAATCCGTTATGGTTAAGATATGGATAGATGATCTTCATAGAAGATTATTTAGTGAAACAAGGGTAGGTAGACAATGAAAACCTTAATGAAGAGCATCCCTTAACAGAACACTCCCCATCACCCGTAGTTATCACTAAAATATAAACGCCTAATAAATTAGCAAAACAACAAGAGTCTGCTACAGCTATGGATGTTGCTCCACCATACCCCAAGGGACTTAATATAATTAAAAAACCAATTTATTATGATTTTGATCTCATAGGGGAATTGAGAATTTGATGTATTAAAATTCCTCTTCTCCAAGCTATCCTAGGCATTCCAATTGATTCCAAAACTATTAATGAACTGTGTGTTAAGAAGCCTGGAGGAAAACCAAAAGACCCTCCTATAGTCCATGTGTTTTGAACAATTTCAGACCTTATTCTAGGGAAGAAAGTACCTATTAAGTATGAAAATCCTTGAAACCCAGTGGTTACCATTCAAATCTAGGGGAATAAATTCCTAAACACCCTTTTGGACTTAGGAACTGCAATAAACTTGTTGACTATAGAAACTTGTGGGATCCTTGGGATTACACAATTTAAACCAACTACCATTATGTTGGAATTGGCTGACAGATCGACGGTTAGAGCATAAGGAACCCTGGAAGATATGATCATCTCTGTAGATTCCTGGGAATACCCAGTAGACTACCTGGTCATCAACCCCCAAAATCGGTTGGATTGACACCCTATGATACTAGGAAGACCATGGATGGAAATTGCAGATGCGTATATTAGGTGTCAAAAAGGAAACATGAAAATTGGAAAAGGGATTGCTATTAAAAACCTCATCCTATATCCACCTGCCAAACCTAGCCTATCAATTAATAATTATCAACCGTCTCCTCTAAAATATCAGGAACAAAATATGTGTCCTTCTCTTACTTTAGATGAAGCTCTTACTTTTAAAAGGAATATTGAGGATGATGTGATTAGTGGTTTTATCAACCATCCATCTCTATTGGAAATCTAGCATGCCAAATGTTAAAAGAAATGTTTGATAATGAGGCCCAAGGAGATCCATTGAATGTTCCAAATGATGACCATATACCCACAACTACAGTTCATAATAGTACTCCCATTGAAATCGAACCAGGGAAGACTTTGAACATTAACACTAATATGGACAAACTACAGAGTGAAAAATTGATTCAGGTCCTCCAGAAATCTAAACACGCCTTTGCTTGGGAGTATTCTGATATGAAAGGCATCGACCCTTAGTTATGGAAACATCAAATTTACATTGATAAATATGCCCATGCCATTCGCTAACCACAAATAATATTAAATCCATACCTTAAGGACATAGTAAAACAAGAACTACAAAAGCTTCTTCATGTTAATTTTATATATCCTATTTCTGACAATTAATGGGTTTCACTTGTAGTTATGGTCCCTAAGAAAATTGGCAAATGGATAATTTTTGTGGATTACACGGAATTGAATAAAGCTACACAAAAATATCATTTCCCTATTCCTTTCATAGATCAGGTCCTTGGTACTCTTGCTAGGAAGATTTTTTTTCTTTTCTTGATGGTTTCTATGGGTATAATTAAATTCAACTTCCTCGTGAAGATCAAGACAAAACCGCATTTACTTGTCCATGGGGAACTTTGCATACATGGTTTTACCATTTGGGCTATGTAATGTACCAGTGACCTTCCAAACATAAATACTGAGTATTTTTTCTTATTTAATCAGTGGACTTGAACTTTACATGGATGATTTTACCCCCTATGGTAATGAATTTGAGCAAGCCTTATAGAATCTGGAGAAAGTTCTTGAACAATGTATTGCCACTAGATTATGCCTTAGCAATGAAAAATGTCACATGATGATGTCATAAGATGTAGTTCTCGGATATTATATCTCTGTTGTAGGTATTCAAGTCGATCCAACAAAAATTGAGGTAATCCTTATGCTACCTACTATGCGTATGAAAAAAAAGGTACATAGATTCCTTGGTTATGTTGGTTATAATCATCACTTTATAGCACATTTTTCAAAGATATAATCACCTTTGTATGTTTTAAAGATGAAATGTGGAATTCAAATGGACTTTTAAATGTGATGTTGCCTTTGCAGATCTTAAGAAGTTGGTCTTAACAACCCCTGTGTTACGAGGGCCAAATTAGAACTTGCCATTCAACATTTCAACATATGCATCTCATACAATAATAGGATCCGTACTTGGGCAATAATAAGACAACAAGCCATATGATATCTATTATATTAGCAAGAATCTTACACCAGCAAAGCTAAACTACACAGTGATGGAAAAATAATTTTTAGTTGTTTTTTACTCTATCAATAAATTTCACACTATATAACATGATCTACCATTTTTTTATAGACTGATCATTCAACCATTAGATATTTAGCCAATAAACCTATTACTAATGGTTGAATAACACACTAGTTGTTGTTATTATAGGAATTTGACATTACCATAAAAGATCAGCCAGGGAAAGAGAACTTGGTCATAGACTTTTTATGTAGAATCCCAATAGTAGACGACTCTTCACCCGTGGAAGATCAATTTCTAGATGAAAATCTATTTGTTATCATGGTAAAAACACCCTGGTATGCAGATGTGGAAAATTATTTGGCAGCAGGGAAACTACGAGCACATTTACCATCTAGGGAAAGGAAGCTCAGTGTTCAACGTAGTGCTTGATTTTCCTAGATTGACATATATCTCTTTCACAAGGGGTCTGATCTTCAAATCCATAGATTCATCAGGGAAGATGAGATTTACGATATCCTTAAGGATTTCCATGACAAATCATGTCGTGGGCATTTTGTTGATTGAAAGACTAAGCATAAATTATTGCAGATGCGCTACAACTGGCCCACGATATTCAAGGATGCAAAAAAATATGTCTAGAGCTTTGATAGCTATCAAAGGAGAGGTTGCCCAATTCAAGCCGATGAAATGCCCCTACAACCTTAGATTGCACTTGAACCATTTGAAATATGGGCATTAGATCTTGTGGCGCCCTTTAATCCACCTTCGAACGAAAAAACATATATTTTGGTTTGCACATATTATGTGACTAAATGGGTGTAAGTGGTAGCTCTCTCAAATGCTACAGAAGAGGCCGTAATTAACTTATTTTTTGAACTATTTGTACGATATGGATTTCCTAGAGAGATAATAAAAAATGGAGGCTCACAATTCACTGGCCACAAGATTTATGTTACAATGTAAAAATATCACATCAAACAAAGGGTTACTTCCTCTTATCATCCTAAATAAAATGGAAAAGTGGAAAGTACCAATAAAGTTCTGGAGGTGTTTCTAACCAAAACTAAATCCACCAAGCCTCTTGAGGCCCTATGGGCCTATCAAACAACTTGGTGAAACACTACTAGTTATTCGCCATACCAGCTTATGTTTGGGAAGGAACCCATTTTCCTAATAGAATTTGAAATTAAGACTCTCAAAACCACAAGGGAAGTCATTCTAGATTTGAAAGAAGCACAGAAACACTACCTGTAACAACTTCATGAACTGGAAGAACTATGGCTAGTAGCCTTACAACACATAGTTGTTGTTTAACAACAAAGGGCCAGATGGCATGATCACATTTTTAAGAATAAATCTCTCCAAAAAGGCAATTGGGCACTATTGTATGATTCCAAATTCCAAGATTACCTAGGGAAGCTTCAAACTAGATGGATGGGACCATATGAGGTCACAAAAGTTCATGACAATGGTACAATGAGCCTTACTACCATTGATGGGTCTGACATATATCTCCTTTCCAATGGACATTGGTTACGCCTATATCATCAACCACTTATGCGAGAGTCTTTTCTTCATGAGGTAAACAATGATTTGAATTTGTAGGTTTTAGCTAATTGGGGAGGTAACCCCATAGCTAGAACCTGTTAAAGCATCCTTTTTTTAAATCCTTTTCATTTTGTACATAATGTATACATTTATTGAGGAAATCATTTTTACA
>APFE031309852.1:0-31430 GCA_000404065.3 Pinus taeda
TTGCTATTTCTGAGGAAGATAAATTCAAAACCGCTTTCAGTATTCCTGCAGGACATTATGAGTGGAATGTCATGCCCTCCGGACTCAAAAATGCTCCATCCAAATTCCAGAAAGTTATGGATGATATCTTCAAACCATATTTTGATTGGATGCTTGTATATATAGATGATGTTTTAATCTTTTCTAGAAATCTTGATGACCATTTTAAACATGTAAATATTTTTATGAATTTAGTCCGCAGAAATGGTCTTGTACTTAGCAAGAAGAAGATGGAATTGTTTCAGACTTCTGTCAAATTTTTGGGACATCAGATTGCAAACGGTCAGATATCTCTACAACAGCATGCAATTGAGTTTGCAGACAAATTTCCAGATGTCTTAAAAGATAAGACACAGCTGCAGAGGTTCCTTGGATGTTTAAATTATGTAAGCAGTTTCTATCAAGACTGTGCTACTGACAGAAAATTGCTCAATCCAAGAACTGGTAAAAATCCTCCCCCATGGACAGAAAAGCACACCAGAGCAGTTCAGAGAATCAAGGCAAAGGTAAAATCCTTGCCCATTCTATATATTGCAGATGATGAGGCCTTTAAAATTGTAGAATCTGATGCCAGTGATATAGGTTGGGGTGGAATTCTGAAACAAAGGATTGGTGAAGAAGAACAAGTAGTTCAGTTTGCCTCAGGTGTTTGGAACCCAACTGAACAGAAGTATTCTGTTATTGAAAGAGAGGTAAAAGCTGCTTGGAATTGTATTAGCAAATTTGCAGTTTATCTTATTAGCAAATCATTTCTCCTCAGAACAGATGCCTCAGCCTTGAAGAAAGTCTTGTCTAAAGATATCAAGAAACCAGAAGAAGCAAAATTTGCCAGATGGCAAGCATTATTTGCAAATTTTGACTTCTCTGTAGAGCACATTAAAGGAGAACAAAACTGCCTCCCTGATTTTCTCAGCCGAGAATATCTTGAAAAAGATATTACACAAGTCATGATGATTGTCACTGAATGGGATCCAAGCCAAAAATGTGAAGTCCTACGGACTATCCCAGATAATCAAGACTGGGAAACATACAAAAACAGCTGGAAGCCTACATGGCAATTACGGAATACAAAAGTTCTTGATGCAGATCTCCAGCCACATACAGATCTTCAACATTATGTCCCAGAAAGAAGAATATATCCAAAAGGAAGAAAGTGGATCCATGACATGATATATACCAAAGCAAAGGCCGATGCAAGAACAACAAGAGAGGTATTAGAATCAAATTTCCATGACATTGGACGAATTGGTCACCAAGGCGACAACAATACTAGAATCTATGGGGCATACTTTTGTATTTATCGTACAAGAGATTTATGGGAAAATCTCTCACAAATACAACCAGGAGCAAGATGGCCAAGAAATGACCCAAAGATAATATTCCTAGATACAGTCTACAATTTCCAGGATTACAAAAAGTTATGGTGGGACTTTATGAATGTAGATGATAAGACAGATACCCACTATACAAAGCTAAAATTTAGCACAATGGCAGCTTCACAGAACAATCGGCAATGTGAATGGTTCAGAAATTGGTGGACAGACTACGGCGTCAACAGAACAGCTATGGATCCTGTATACCATGAAGGATTTCAAAGAAGACACTGTCAGAAGTGTTTTGATTATAATATTGGAGATTGCTATCATCGCATCTACAGCACAGTCAGAGAAATGACAGCCAAAGAATGGGACCCATTCCACATGACTAATTATGCTCTCCATGAATATATGGTAGATCATTTAGAATGGTGCGTGCTAACCAAAGTGCAACATCAGATCATACTGGGAAAGCCAATGATAGTCCGGCGAATATATACCAAGGCATGTGATGACTTGCTTTACAAGAGGGAAAGATTCCCTGATTTTACTTTATTTTGAATAAGTACCAGTCACAAGGGCTTAATTGTGACCAGTGTTCCCGTGGGCTCTACTGTTCAAAAGCCTCCACAGTGTAAATATTCCCTCATAATCTTTTCTCGTGGGCTTTTGGTACAAAAGTATCCACTGTGTAGATCACCATAAGTTTGGTTTTTGTACAAGAATCTATTTTTCAGAAAAGATTTATCACATGCATTACCCGAAAGCAATGATTCGGCCTGGCCCGAATATTTGTGCGGATGTTGCTTTGATAAAAGACTGAAAAAGAAATGATTCTTGAGGTCTTTTCGGTCTGAAGAACAGTAATGTTTGTCCCCCCTTCTATGGTTATATAAAGAAGGGTAAGGCTCATTAGAAGGCATCGGGTCTTAGAGTTAGGAAGTCTTAGTCTTGAGTGTGTTTGAGTCGAGTATTCTCCTGCTCTGCATCTGCGGATATTCAATCCGATCTGCTTGCATCACGAGTAATTACTCAAAGTCCTTAGTTGATTCGAGAAGCCTGCGTATCAGTGTGCTCGGCACTGGTAAGAACCTAAAGTGGCCGAATCATTAGAAGAGTCAAGTTTGGTGTGTAAAGTCTGATTCAAGTAAAAGAACCTAGATCTTGCCAGAAGCCTCTGGTAGTAACTTGCTTATGATTAAGCGGTGAAAAGTCCAGAAAAAGCAAGACTAGTCTGTTTCTAGAAAGAATCAATCTCTGTAAAAGCTCTGTGAGCATTCTGTAAGAAATTTTCATTCTGAAATAATATGAGTATTCCGTTTTCATCTCTGAGTACCTCTGTGCATTTATAAAGAATCCACTGTGATAGTAGTTCTCTCTGAGCTTTCGTCCGAAGTTCACAGGAAGTTCGCCAAAGGATTGAAGGGACGCCAAGACCGTGTAAGGCAAGGAAGCCGTTGTTAAGGTCGCTAGTGCGAGAAAGATCCGAGTAGGTTCACCACTGGTTCACCAGGAGTTGGCTATCAGAAAGAATTTACAGACACAGAGAAAGAGCAAGCTTGTGACAGAAGCCCCTGCTGGAAATTGGTATCAGAGCCAGTAACGTCTGGTTCGAGAGGTTGGTACTCAAAAATCACTCGTTATTTCAAAGAATGGATTCATTCAGAAAGTCTGTCTCATTCAGAGAACTTGAAGAAGAGTCTCTTCCAGAAAACAATATGCTTAAAGAAATGTTTGAAAGTAGCTCAAACAGAACTTTAAATTCTGTAGAAAAGACTTATGAAGAAAGTCAGCCTTCGGCTAGATGGGCTCTTCCAGATATTACACCCTCGGAAGTCTATAGCGACTTAGCTCCATTCCATTTAATTGCTGCTTCCAGAATTAGTATTAAAGAGTCAGTTAGCCAAGTAGAATAAAATTCAGATAGCATACAGACTATCCCATTACTTGATCCAAGATCTCTACATGGATCCATAGCTGTTCTGTTGACGCCGTAGTCTGTCCACCAATTTCTGAACCATTCACATTGCCGATTGTTCTGTGAAGCTGCCATTGTGCTAAATTTTAGCTTTGTATAGTGGGTATCTGTCTTATCATCTACATTCATAAAGTCCCACCATAACTTTTTGTAATCCTGGAAATTGTAGACTGTATCTGGGAATATTATCTTTGGGTCATTTCTTGGCCATCTTGCTCCTGGTTGTATTTGTGAGAGATTTTCCCATAAATCTCTTGTACGATAAATACAAAAGTATGCCCCATAGATTCTAGTATTGCTGTCGCCTTGGTGACCAATCCGTCCAATGTCATGGAAATTTGATTCTAATACCTCTCTTGCTGTTCTTGCATCGGCCTTTGCTTTGGTATATATCATGTCATGGATCCACTTTCTTCCTTTTGGATATATTCTTCTTTCTGGGACATAATGTTGAAGATCTGTATGTGGCTGGAGATCTGCATCAAGAACTTTTGTATTCCGTAATTGCCATGTAGGCTTCCAGCTGTTTTTGTATGTTTCCCAGTCTTGATTATCTGGGATAGTCCGTAGGACTTCACATTTTTGGCTTGGATCCCATTCAGTGACAATCATCATGACTTGTGTAATATCTTTTTCAAGATATTCTCGGCTGAGAAAATCAGGGAGGCAGTTTTGTTCTCCTTTAATGTGCTCTACAGAGAAGTCAAAATTTGCAAATAATGCTTGCCATCTGGCAAATTTTGCTTCTTCTGGTTTCTTGATATCTTTAGACAAGACTTTCTTCAAGGCTGAGGCATCTGTTCTGAGGAGAAATGATTTGTTAATAAGATAAACTGCAAATTTGCTAATACAATTCCAAGCAGCTTTTACCTCTCTTTCAATAACAGAATACTTCTGTTCAGTTGGGTTCCAAACACCTGAGGCAAACTAAACTACTTGTTCTTCTTCACCAATCCTTTGTTTCAGAATTCCACCCCAACCTATATCACTGGCATCAGATTCTACAATTTTAAAGGCCTCATCATCTGCAATATATAGAATGGGCAAGGATTTTACCTTTGCCTTAATTCTCTGAACTGCTCTGGTGTGCTTTTCTGTCCATGGGGGAGGATTTTTACCAGTTCTTGGATTGAGCAATTTTCTGTCAGTAGCACAGTCTTGATAGAAACTGCTTACATAATTTAAACATCCAAGGAACCTCTGCAGCTGTGTCTTATCTTTTAAGACATCTGGGAATTTGTCTGCAAACTCAATTGCATGCTGTTGTAGAGATATCTGACCGTTTGCAATCTGGTGTCCCAAAAATTTGACAGAAGTCTGAAACAATTCCATCTTCTTCTTGCTAAGTACAAGACCATTTCTGCGGACTAAATTCATAAAAACATTTACATGTTTAAAATGGTCATCAAGATTTCTAGAAAAAATTAAAACATCATCTATATATACAAGCATCCAATCAAAATATGGTTTGAAGATATCATCCATAACTTTCTGGAATTTTGATGGAGCATTTTTGAGTCCGAAGGGCATGACATTCCACTCATAATGCCCTGCAGGAATACTGAAAGCAGTTTTGAATTTATCTTCCTCACAAATAGCAACCTGCCAAAATCCAGCTTTTAGATCAAACTTTGAAAATATCTTTGCTCCTGCAATTCTTCTGATTAAGTCTCCTTTATGTGGAATTGGATATGTGTCATCTGCTAAAACTGAATTTAGAGGCTTGTAGTTTATGACAAGTCTGGGAATGCCTCTAATTTGTTCTGCTCTTTTATTCACATAGAACCCATAGCAGTTCCAAGGACTATTGGATTCTCTGATCAGTCCTCTGTTAAGCAGTTGTTGGATCTCCTGTTGGCACAATATCCTATATTCTTTGCTCATTGGTATTGCTCTGCTTTTACAGGGCTTACCTTTGTATCCTTCTTTGTATGGCAGTTTGATTGTGTGTTGCTTTCTATGCCAGAAAGCATTTGGTTCTTCTGAGCAACATTTCTTTGCCAGTTTTTCTTTAAGCTCTAGAATCCTGTTCTTTATTTGTGGCTGTTTCAGCTGGTCTTCAATTCGCAGCTGACTCTTCAGATCTTTAAGATCAGTTAACAAGGATTCTGCTTTGTCCAATTTTTGCATGGCTTGGACCATGGTGGAGACCCGAGGAGTAGAAACATAGGGAAGTTCAAATCTTTTTCTTGTACCCCTGGATGTGGGTACGGAGATGAAATAACCAGATTTATTTCCCTTTATTCTTATAGAACCATGTGGTTCTACTGCAGCTAAAAAGACATTACCTAATATGCAATCAACAGGTATGTCTGCAATGGCAAATTTCATGTACACACAATGAGTGTCAAAACATAAGGAAGCTCTAGGGATTTCATATTTGAGTTTTTTGTTCCCTAATCCAACCACTTCCCTTTCTGCAGAAACCCAAAATTTTGCTGGGATGTTTTTAATGTTCAAAATATTGATATCGGCACCCGAATCCAGCAATGCAGTCATAAAATATACCTGATCTTGGATACAGATTTTTACCTTTACATGATGTTGTTGATATGTAATAGTAAATAATCGCATATCCTGAAAACCAAAATGTGGATCTGGTCTTCCTTCTGCAATTTCAATCTCATTGTGTTTTGAATCCCAATCTTCTTCTTCTTCTTCGGTTTTGATCCTTTTTCCTTTCTGCAATTCTGATATCTGTGCCTTAATAGCAGAGATTTCTGATTTGAGCTGGTGGATTTCACCACTCACTTCACCTAATGTCAGGGATCTTATTTTCCCTGGCTTTTGATGATGCCTTTGAAAAGATTTAGTATTTCTTTCATATGAAGCATCAACAAATATTGGCTTCTTACCTGTGTCTCGTGAAGCTTTGGATTTGAGCTGGTCTGTAAAAGCTTCGATCAGGCGATTTTTCATTGGCCCTTCTTCCATATTCCTGATCTGGGCTAAGATTTTCATCTCAGCTTCTTCTTCAGTAGATGCCATGAGGACTTTTTCTTTGATAGGCCTTGTCCTTTATTCATCTTCGCTGGAGCTGTCAGACACTTCAGAATCATTGTAAAAAATATGGCATGCACATTCATCAGAATCTGAACAAGAACACTCTGATGTATCTGAATCACTAAATTGTCCCACATTTACTTGGATTTCTTCATCTGTACTACTGAAAGAGTCCAGAGATGAATCATCTATTTGGTGTTGAGCTGCAATATGAAAATTTGGACAGTGTTCTGTGGGATGTAGCTTTGACTTACATCTGAGACAGGAAAATGAACTAGCATGTTCCTTTTTGACTTGTTTAGCTTTCTTGGCATATTCAGCTGTCTTTTTCCCTCTTTCTAATTTAGATTCTTCACCCTGAGGACATCTTGAAGCAGTGTGTCCTGTCTGTCCACATACCCAACATGTTATTTTGTTCCATTTTTCTTGTTTGGACGAGTGTAAATGAATATCAGAGGGATTATAATAATGAGTTTTTGGAATGTATCTATAATAGCCTTTCCTTTTTGAGGCTTTATCCCTGGTGGAATATTTCCTTTTATTTTTCGGATAATTCCTTTTATTCTTATAGAAAGTTTCCTTAAATTCTCTTTTGGCCTTTTTCTTAGATTTTCTTCTTTTGACTAATGGATCATCAACTGTTAATCCGTATTTGCTGCAGATAGATTTTCTGTCTGGCAACTTAGACAATTTCTCTAAGGATTTGTTGACTCTTGAACTGGTACAAAGGCTAACTAGAGTCTTTGTAATGAGGGAATAAATTTCTCCCCATGTATGTGATTCATAAGGAAATTGGAAAATGTCTTGCATTTTGAGATAGTCAACAAATCTGGAAGGTAGAGCAGCAAGATATACCTGTTTCCAAAGAAGATTTTTGGAGTCCTTTACTTCATAGATTCGCTGCATCCAATCTCTATGAAAATCATCATATTGAGACATTTTATGGCATTTGAGGTTCATCAGGATAACCTCATGTTTGTCTGCTATTTCAACTTCACAGCCACACCAATGCTCCAGAATCATTGATGTCAAGGCACCAATCATGTTGTTTGTTACAGTGCCATCTTGGTTGTGAATTACATCTCCTTTTTCATCTTTTAAAACTTCAGCCTCCATAGTTTCAATCAACTTTGGAGATGACTCTGCTTCCCACCATCTGAGAAGGGTACCTGTAAAACACTGAATGATAGTTTTACAAGCATCTACCTCTGATTTTCCTCTTAAACACATGAGTTTGTATTCTGTATACATAATGTCAATCATTTGACGAATTTGGCCAACACTCATGTTGTCTATATTCCATTCTCTATGAGAATCAGGGAAAAAAGTATGTGCTTCAGGCATTTTCCCTTTTCCTTCTATATCAGGTGCAGAATATCTGTTATATCTATGCTCAAGGGGCTGTCTATGCTCAAGAGGCTCATAAATCGGGAGGATTTGAGCTTCTGGTTCCTCGAATAAGGAAGCTATTGTGATCTTTTCAGATCCTTCTTCTTTGGTTTCTTTGGGAAACAACAAAGGGAATTTTTCCACATTTTTCATTGAATGTTCAATCTGGATATTTCTCTTAACCAAAAATGAGTTAGGGACTGGCTTTTCTACTTTTGTGATCTGCATCTTATCAAACTTTTCATTTAAGCCAGTGAGGATTGTCTTAGTTAAGCCAATATGACCAACTAGATTTTCTCCTAATTCCTCAATCTTTGTCAATGACTCTCTGGTATATGACCGAGTCATGCTGGAATCAAACTGAATGCTATTTAAACAAGAATTTACACTATTAAAAGAAGACTGTACAACATCAATCTGTTTCTTTACTTCATCTGATTTTGCAATGTTCATTTCCAGACCTTTTAAAGCAGTATTTGTCCAGTTTATCTGTTCACTGGCCTTTTGAATCCTACCATCGATTCCTAAGGCATTGTCATCTTTCTGGACAAGAGGAATAGCTTTGGCTGCGTTGGTTTTTTCTCCTAGAATTATCCCTTTATATGGGGGAAAAGTAGTGGAAGTTTCCACTATGGATCCATCAAGTGCAGTCCATCCATGTTTATCAGGGACATTGCTGGAAGAGCTACCAGTCAGAACATTTATAGGAGCTATTTTATCTTTCCAAGAATAGAAAGATATCCATTCATTGGTATTCTCCATATATCTTTTCCAATCTACAGCCATTTTTCTTTTTTGGTCTGGGGTGTATCCTCTGTCAAATTCATCTGCCTGGGGATTTGTGAGTAAATCCCAATTTAACATTTCTTTCATCCACTGTGTGCTGATCTGTGATTTTGGACATCCATCCATGAGTGCAAAGAATTTATGCATCTCCATGACTGCTGGTTTCTTGTAGTCAGAGGGGATCTGTTTGAATCTACACTCAGGAATCAGTTCTGACATTTCTAGTTTTCCCAATCCATATCTAGGCTTTGCAGGTCTCATTAGACAGATCATTTGTGTAAGCCTGGGATCTTCTTCTTCTATCGAATGCATCATGAGGACATGATCAATATCTGGCTCAGACTCATGTGGAAAAGGTATGTCTGAACATTTAGGATTTGGGCATGAACTGATAGAAGTGGAGGGAGGAGCAGTGCCAGTTCTGGGATTATGATGCAGATGGATATTTTGTTCTGCTAAACTCAAAAGATTGATGATATTTGTACATTCAGGACATTTTACTTCTAGAGATGAAAAATTTACAAGTTGGGCGAGTTCAAAAAGCTGTGAGTGACGGCAAGAAGAGGATGATGAACTAGCAGTATCTACAGTAGAGGGATCTCTGTAATATTTTGATATTTTGCAGGCAGCTTCTATTCCTTGACGGTCGATGGTCGATCTTCGTGGAAAAGATATGACTGCACAAGAAGCATTTTCTGTGATATTGGCGGAAGTAATATTCATTGGAAGTTGTGGCCTGGAATGATTAACAGTCCAGTGTTTTGGAAATTCTAAAGTTTCCCATTTTATCAAATGATGTTCAACTTTTTGATTCTTTGGATCTGTTTTCACAACAACACTTGACTTGGAATTCCGGCTTGGGGTATGCCTGATGGCTGGCCACAAAGTGTTAGTGTGCCTAAGACAGGCTTTTGTCTGGATGGCTATGTTATTTCTCTTCTTCTTCATATCAAATCCAGTAGTATGGATTTGCAATTGTAAAATATCCTGGATAGTTTCATCAAAAGTATAGACAGAGAAATTAGGATAACAGTCGAAGTAGACTGGGCCATCGGACAGGGGAGCAACAATTCCACCAATGATAGAGTCTGTATATTTGTTATGTGTCAGATCTCTGACTGTTGCAAGCACAAAAGTGTTCAATCCTTTATGGACTAAAGGATTTATACCGACTCTAATACAGCCAAGATGTACATAATTTGTTTTCAATCTTTTCGGTTCGGCTTGTAGGGATCTTGGATCAAGTAATGGGATAGTCTGTATGCTATCTGAATTCTCTTCTACTTGGCTAACTGACTCTTTAATACTAATTCTGGAAGCAGCAATTAAATGGAATGGAGCTAAGTCGCTATAGACTTCTGAGGGTGTAATGTCTGGAAGAGCCCATCTAGCCGAGGGCTGACTTTCTTCGTAAGTCTTTTCTACAGAATTTAAAGTTCTGTTTGAGCTACTTTCAAACA
Source organism: Pinus taeda (assembly GCA_000404065.3). Taxonomy (NCBI): domain Eukaryota; kingdom Viridiplantae; phylum Streptophyta; class Pinopsida; order Pinales; family Pinaceae; genus Pinus; species Pinus taeda. The sequence continues at coordinate 9,972 of APFE031309852.1, forward strand.
TTTCCTTAAGCATATTGTTTTCTGGAAGAGACTCTTCTTCAAGCTCTCTGAATGAAACAGACTTTCTGAATGAATCCATTCTTTGAAATAAAGAGTGATTTTTGAGTACCAACCTCTTGAACCAGACGTTACTGGCTCTGATACCAATTTCTAGCAGGGGCTTCTGTCACAAGCTTGCTCTTTCTCTGTGTCTGTAAATTCTTTCTGATAGCCAACTCCTGGTGAACCAGTGGTGAACCTACTCGGATCTTTCTCGCAATAGCGAATTACCATAAGCTTTAAGACATATATGGATATTACTCTTATTAATTAAAATTCTTCAAGGAAATATTCTGAGAGATGTCGTTAATTCTTATATCACCAACGCAATTAAAAACCAGAGGGCAACCGGATCACCTATAATGTGATTACTATATTTAAAACTATCATACGAATTACCATAAGATCTAATACATATGGTTATTACTCTTATTAAAATTCTTTAAGGAAATATTCTGAGAAATGCCGTTAATTCTAATATCACCAACGCAATTAAAAACCAGAGGGCAAGCGGACGAAGTAGAACAGGTCAATTCCAACGATGAGGATTGAACTGATGCTCCAAGGGCAGAAGAGGTTGACGGCCATGGGTTCTTCATAGCAGAAAGGGAACAATTTGGCGGTGGGTTCTTCACAATGGAAAGGGAATAATTTGAGTGCAGAGAGGATGAAGGAAATGCCAAAGAGGACAAGGGAAATTGATGAATGACGCCGGAATGTTCTGAGAAAGTGGGTTTCACGGGTTCTAACACATCAAGAAACCACAACAGAGGGGAGAGGAGGAACAGGATTCTCTAGGGAAGGCTGGTCAAAGTTCAGATGAAGAGGAGGATAACCCAGAACAGTGTAGGGACGAAATAGAGACAACCTCAATCGAAGAATCCACAATCTGAGAAAGTCCAGAGTTAAATCCCACTCAGGAACTAACGTTGGAAGACCTGATAGGAGTGGCCTCCAATGAATACAGATTGTTAACAGTGACGGAGCAGGAACCTGAACCCCGAGAAGTTGAGTCTCTACTTATTACCCATGAATTGAGAGTAGATATTTCATCTTCGTTGACCTAGCTTCTGGAAACTGTATTATGATAATTAGATCCACTGGAATTATGATAATTATGATATTATGACAAAGCTTCACAAAATTATTGGTTTTCATTAACTTAGTTGCTTCCTCTACGCGTACAACATTTTGAACAGAACATGCAGCAACCTTAGACCAGAGAGTATGAGAGATATAATTTGAAAGATTTAAATGCAGAGCTAGTAAATATTGAGACAATCGATCTAAATATTTTCTTGTCCTACCAATCTCCGAGAGAAAAAGGGAGACACTTGTATTCGAAAAAATATGACAATTATTAATTCTGTTAAGCTTATGATTAATCTTAGCAAAAACTGGGATTACTGAAGCATCTTTGTAGCGTTTAAGAAACATTAGATCTACAATCTTCTTCACAACCTTTAACCACTTTTCTAAAGTTTTGTTTTCCATTTATAGTTTCGCATAGTTTAATAAATGTATCTTTGACTATTCTTTGTAGCTTGCAGTAGCTGTGCCTTTTGATATAATGACAGGGCCAAATGATCCAGCAAATTTATCTTTTCCGCAGCAGGAGTTTATGCTTGTTTTACCTGCATTGTACGATTGGTTCTTATGTAGAATATTTTTCTTGAAAACCTTGTAATGTTGTCATGCAAATATTATATAAATTTAGTTGATTGCTTGGATTTAGAATTGATATTTTTTCATTTGTTGATGAGGTTCAGCCTTTTCACAAATGTTTGTTCTCAGGAGCATTAACATACAATACATTTGTTTCTGCAACAAATCCTCACCAGTTTGAAGTTGATTGAGTTTGGTAAGAGGTTGAACAAAAGACACGTTAGGGAATTCATTTTTTTATTGACTTTTATTTAAGATATCTTGAATGATTGGAGTCACTGAGTTGATGATATCCTTTGTAGCTTCCTCGGCACTTCTGGACAGAACATAGATGATTTAGAAAAATATTCTGATGCTAAGCAAACACTTGATTTCATGGATAGGAGACTGAAATGGAGACATTTAGCACCTACTTCTCCAGATATTCATGGTAAAAATCAATCGATATAAGTCATGAACTTATCTGAAATATAACTTTTGCTTTGTTGTTCCTTGAGGTTTGCAGTTTAGGGTCAACTAAACGAGTTTTGATCAGGGATTATAAATATTGGATTTGGGATCCTAATATATCTGGTAAGCCAGCTATGTATATTCCAAATTAGAGGCTTGTACTTGTTCTGTAAAATATGAATTTATATTCTGATTGATCTGCACAAATATCCATGGTATATTTTTGCAGGATTTTATCAATTTACAGATAGGGACCCTTTTGTCATCGATGATTGTCCACGTGTTTATTTATGTGGGAATGAAAAGAAGTACGCTTCTCGTTTACTTTAAGGTAGAATTCTGTTATCCGTGGTTAGGACTTGTTATCAGCTCCGTTTTCTAGATAATCTATGAATAATGCTTAATTTATTGTGTCATGTTTGACAGGTTCTGAGGGCCAGGTGTTAAGACTTGTATGTATTCCTGGATTCTATGAGACAATATTTGTTGCTGTGGTAGGTGGCACCTTTAAATGAAACACTCAGTTATTCATGTTTTCATTTGGCTTGATTTATATATTTGCCATATTTCTTCATTATAATTGAATGAGCTTAATTTTTAAATAGAGACATTCTCACTTAGTTGCTTTCCATTTGCAAGAATGTAGCATAATCTAACTTTTTTCTCCATGAAATTTCATATTTTGAGAGCATTATGCTTTATTTGACTACACTTTTTTTTACGTGGCCAGACTGTTTCTCCATTTGAGGACCCAAAGCTGTTCTTAAAGACATACATATTTCCAATGATTGTGGTTTTTGATGCAGGTCAATATTAGAACTCTTCAATTCCATCTATTGACACTTTCCACATCATCTTTGGTTGGATGACTTACGAGACGAGACCCAAGAGAAGATTTATGTTGTGATGACTAAAGAACCTGGAAAATATTTCATGGACATTTATGTGTTGTTCATGATTAAATACAAATGTTGATATTGAATTAGGTTCACATTAATAGTTTTAATTATATATGTCAGGTTTGCATTCTCCACTTATGCTTTAGTTTCTTGTTTGCATTGTTTGCAAATTTATTAAGATTTTGTTCTTTGAATACATCACTGGAAAACTGGTGATTTTAAAATGGTATTCTCTGAGCACATAACATCAAATATAAAATGTTCATAAATTTTTGTCGGCAAGCTTCTGAGTACTTTCTTTAGGTACGCAAGTATAGATTGGACGTTGGCATTCCTCGTGTGAAAAATTCCTAACCAAGTATCGGTAATGGTTATATATATAGCCTTTCATGCGAGGTCAATTAATAGTAATAAGGTGCGGCTAGAGGAGAGATTGTGGTTAGAGTTTCCATGGCTTGTTGCAGAAATTTATGAAATCAGCAATTTGTTTACCAAGGAGTGAAGAATTTTGTCAATAATATTTGCTAATCTTACAATTGGATTGACTGGGCCAATGCATCTGCTATTTGGATCTGGAATTGGCTACCTTTTCTAGGTTCAAGACACTTAATTTTTTACTTAACTTTTTATTTTTAAGGGTCAATGGTGAGTAATTTTTGTCCGGAGGGTACTCTGCCATTATTTTCAAGTCATCTCTCAGCATGTTTGATGCTGCAACTTACACAGAATAGCCTAAGTGACAACAAATATATGAACAAGAAACCATATAAACTTTTTTATGGAATAGCCTTAGGATTGGAAATAGTGCAGAACACAAAAAAAAAATCTAAGGACATTATTTTTATTTTATTTTTTAAATGTATGATATATTTCCTTGAGTATGGCCTAAAATTGTATAATATATTTCCTATAGTATGGGCTAAAACCTATAACTTCTTTTCATCGGCTAATATCATGTGCCTTGTGGGGATGCAAGAAAATAAGTTAACTACCAACTGGTTGTTTTAGGTGGTTAGCTTTTGTTTTCACACAATGATGTAGCTACACATTTGGGTTTTGAGATTATAACAATAGAATCTAGGCTAGTAAGTTTTGTAGGCTTTTCATTCTTTGGAGAAATAAATGATCACTTGAAGAATGTTATACCAAGGATCCAAAGATGATTACACAAGACCCCTCTTCCTAAGTAAGGAGTGATGGAATATGTGCTTTGTCTACAACTTGTTTATTGATATATTTCCTAACCATATCATTCTTATTTGAGATTTGTATTACTACCTTAGATCTAAAAGAACAAAACTTTGCCAAGTTCAATGTAATATTCATCTCATGAAAAACATTCGGGAGGTCAATTTGTCGGAGTATTTCAGTGGTCAAAATAGTTTTCTTTTGGCTTGATCCAACAATGTTTACACCATGATTGGGGATGCTTTATGAGTTTTGGGGTATATGATATATGCTCTTCCCTCTGATGGTTTGAGATGGATTGTCTCATGTGAGATGGTCTGTGATGGATTTGTAAAGTGGAGACAACTTGTTGAGTGATTGATTGACCTTAGGTGGGTGCTTGTTTGACCTTCTTGCTAAGGGTGCTAGAGTTCTCTTGCTTGCTATGTGGATTCCTTGCATTATGGACACATGGAGAGATTCACTTGCTTGGAGAATGTACTATTTAGGAGGAGGAGTGTTGTGCATCTTGGAGAAGGAGACAACTAGGCTACAACTATGTTCTTGCAAGGGAAATTGACCTAGTGAAGTACATGACATAGGAGGAGTGTTGAAATTTGTCCAAGCTAGGGATGGATAGGTGTGGATGCACCTAATGTAGGTACACCATATTGGAGCTAATATTATGTATGACATCATGTTGGAGCATGACACCTGTATCCTTTTAGTGGAGTGCTTGGGCCCAAGTAGTATTGTTGGTATCCCTTACCTCTTATATATATATATATATGAGAGAGTCCTCATTTCATACTTTATGTTGTTTATTCTTATTCCATCTTGTAGAAATGTGACCTATTAGAGGAGCACATTAATCTTCTCTCTTTTCTGTTCTTTTACACTCTCTCTCTAGGAGTTGCTAGAATTTCACATCTTCTTAGAGTCTACCTTTAGGGTTTGTTATTTGGAGGTTTGGGATTGGGATTTTGTGATAAAAACCTAGTGTATATTTTCCAGAGAAGAAGTAGATAAATCGCCTTTGAGGACTTCTTAAAGTGATTCTTGCATGTTTAAGCTGCTTAGTTTAGCTAGGGTTTTTCTTTAGTTTTCTCTAGTTTTTGTTTCGTAGAGCTAGTGGTTCACACTAGATGAATGAGAAGGCTACAATATGTACTTGAATTTCATATTGAGGTTTTTAGTTTATCTTTAAATTGTTGTGAATATTCCACTGGAACAATTTGTCACAATACTGAAATCTTTATTGTTAAATTTTTGTTAGATTATAGACTATTTAGTTAGTTGATTTTTTGCTTAATTAATTAAATTAATTGAAATGCAAGAAATAAAAAATAGAAAGAAAGACACACCATCCACAATAAACACAAACATTTTCCTTAGGAAATCCTTATGGATAAAACCCAACTAGAAGGTGAGGCTACTTTGCTCTCTTTCTCAATGCAAACTATGCAAGTATAAATTAAGAGGTACTCCATATGGAGTTACTTGAGACCTATGGCCTTTATGGCTACTACATAATCTTAACCCCTTCAATTTTTACTCTTTAACTTCCCACTCTTATTTTCTTTGCTCAAATTTGGAACAAAATGCAATAGCCTAGAATGAAATCCCTACTCCTAGTGGCATGTTATTTAACATAGTTTGATAGCCAACTATGGGTAATATTTAACTCCCTCAACCTTCATCTATGGTTGGGCATTTGAACCTTATAGATTCATTCAATTCCCACATGTGGCTAGCTCCATATGCATTAGTAAGCGGGGTTGATGTGGTATCCACTCCTACCATGGTGGTCAACATGGTTGGTCAACTTGTAGAAGGCATAAATTTTACTTACAAATTTTGTTTCACATGATTCTTGAATTTTTGCAATTGTCTATAGAATAAATTTAGGGGGTTTGGCACAAGTGATATTTTTTTGACCCCATAAAACTTTTTTTAATGCCTAAAAATGGCTCTAGAAGCTTTCAAATTCCAATTCTCCCTATTGAGACCCACAGGTAAAAATGACCTCGCAAGCTCATTCCTTCAAATTTTCCTCCTTGAAAGTATCAATATAGGTGGAAAATAATTTATGATCCATTCAGGATCATAACTCCCCATTCATGGAGGCTTTTGGTCCCCAAAGTCTTTACTAAATGAGGTGAGGAAATGTTTCCTCTACCTTCTCTTTAGAGTACCATTTTTCTTTACATGGAAGTCATCCTTTCAACCCAATGTGTCAAATGTCATGTTGCCCCTATCTTGTAGTTATGGACCTCTTATGAAAAATTATCATCTACCAAGTATGCCTAAGCATCTAGTGTTGATTCCTCTATAGAAAGTATGATGTGCCCCTCCTTGTGGTTCAACATGGAAGGCTTATGGAGTTTGATATTCTCCACATTCATGACTAAGAAAATGTGTATGCATGGGGTTTTATTGAGTTTGTCGACATTATCTTCCACCTTTTCCAATATCTTGAAAGGACTATACCGTAGAGACTTGATATTCTTATAAGACCCTATAGTTTTTCCTTGTTCAAATGTAGCCATATTATCTCTCATTCTACTTTAGTTGGAATAGGTGTCCCCTTTAGAGTCAAAGACTCTATAAGTACCTCAACTACCTCGCTAGCTACTTCGGCATTGTCTAGAGAAAACCCCCTTGCTTCTTTTATCTTATTTCTCTCGAAGGTTAAAGCACAAAGCATGTCCTCAAATTAATATATTTGGCCCTATTTTAAGGCATGTTCCTAATCCACTCTCCTGATCCTTCTAGCAATGTTGGTTGTAGTTGAGGCTTTCACATGCTCATGCACATGTTCATTTTTAGTCACATGAGTGGGGGAACTCAGACGTATTCCAAATTGACAAACATGATTGTTGTAGAATATGGCTATAAGAGTTATTACTTGCTATGAAAGATGCATATTTTTTTCACAAGTGTGAAAGAAATCATGTTACAAAGATTCAAAGGAGGGATTGCTTTAAAAAGTCAAGCTTTAGCCTACCTTTAGGATGGGTTAGTTCCTATGGAATCATAAAGCACCTAAAATATTGATTATACACAGGCCAACACAAATAAATTTATACCAAACTGGAGCAATCAAAGCTACAGGTACAATGTTTAGATTTGGATTTGAAAATACTTTGGATTATATAAGTTTTTAAGTAATTTCTGAAAAGTACAAACCATATTCTTTTAGCTATAGACCCAAGATATTCTTGATTGTTTTCATAAAATTAGAAAATGTGGAGAATATGAATCTTAGTGCAAGTTAAAGGCATTTGTTCTTCATACATGCTTTTCTTTCATCATTAATGTGCTCAACATGTTCTATTATTTAGAGTGAGATTTTGTGAATTAGCAGGCATGTTTTCCCACATTTCTATTTTTATATTCCACAAAATGGAATCCAGCTACATTTGGCCTCCTCTACTTCCCCAAGATACATGTGTTAAAGAGGGTACATAACACTAATGATATGTTCTTTTTCCATAAGCTCTTCTCATTTTTTGGATGGATTCTGTGGAAATTTTACACATGTCAATTATGTGGTAGGAAACAATCTTCCATTATTCTTTTTTATCATCTCTTGTTTCTAAGTTAGCATGATACTATTGCACTAGTTCATTATGCCTATGTCATGTAAAGATAGAATTGAGTGGATTTTACATTTGATTTCCATTATAGTCAACAACTGAATATATGTGTTTTCTTTGTATGTTGGATGATGGGACGACACACTTTGATTTCCACTAGTGCTCTCTTTTTAATATACTATCACAAGTGCACAAATAAAAACTCACTTTTGATTTTACCTATATAAGAAAATGATGACATATTTGTATTTTATAGTGATAAGGATAACTATGTATTGGATCTAGGCCTTGTGCTCTTCAATTCATCTTTTCCTTACCCAACATGATCATCTCCTATTGGTAATGGAGTTAAATTTTTGAACCAACATTTGTCTTCAATACCATTTCATGATAAAGAAAGCACACAACCATTGTTGGATTTCCTTAGAGCACAAGAATACCACTACCATATAATTTTTCTTCCCTTGGTTAATATATTGCATCACTATGTTTGATAGTTAATTCATTATTATTCTATGCACAATAAATATCTATCAAATAGCAAAGAAGAAGGACCTAGTTGTTTTAGAAATATATAATATGAATTGATTAAAAATTCCCAGGGATATTTCGATTCTCATCTTTCTATTTCACTTATTTAGAGAAAACTATATATTCAAATACAAACTCAACTCAAATCAAACTAAAATAAAGAATTTTAATTATGAATATGTTTCTCTCTCCATACCTTGCAATGACATTATTTTTCTGAATTATACTTGAATTTCACTCATAATAACCTGGATTTATATATTTATTTTAGCACCAAATGGACATTATGTTAAACATATGAATATCCCATTAAATATGACCTAAATATGATCTAAAGAATATCACCTTTAGTCTAAGCACTTTGCAGAGTAATTTATGAGGTGTGAAGTTTTATTAGAGCCATTGTTTGTCTATTTGTGTTGGTTAGAAAAGGATTTTCTCTTGCTTTTATGTGGCTTTCAATTTATCATATGTAGCATGTTGAGAAATGGAAAAGAATAATGTGTGACATTTATGTTGTAGAATTTGATGTTGAATGAAAGGATAGAGAGTTTAACCAAGCTACAATCTTCTTCAATCAAAAAAGGAGGACATATTAAAAAGCTACCTAAGAATACACCACATACAGAGTTTGAACATAAGTAATATATGGTTTTCTCTTTTGCAGATATGTTCTTTTTTCTATCCAAGATATTACAACAAGACAAATGTTGATATTGTAGAAATTGTTAGAGGACCTCATTGACGTCGATTTTTTTGATGTCCTACTTGATTGATACCTTCTCATGACAGGAAGGCTTTAAATACGAATTAATATGTTCCCAAAAAAAAATAGATTCAAATTTTATAGATATAAAAGATAAAAACAAATGCCATTGCCTTCATTTGATTGTTACTTGACTTTGGTGTGGGCACGATACATGAAATGTGATTGGAAAAAGGATGGGAAGACAATGTAGATCACATCTTGGATATGATTCATTTGTTGTTGGAGATCCTTCAAGCACTTAAGCCATAGACTTTGGAAATGTTTCCTATGGTTTTTCATGTTGTGATTCTTTCACCTGATGGTTATTTTAGGCAAGCAAATGTTGTAGGAATGCTTGATAAGACATTGATGGATAGCTATAAAAAAAATATAATTACAATGTCCATTCCATGATATCCTCTCTTTATTGTTTGATTGAATTTTGATTTTTCTTTGTATTTTAACTATGAAAATGAAAATACTTGATATCATATTCATTTAAACAACAACCAAAGCTTTAAGATGAAATTAGTATTACCGGATATTGATTGAAATCCTTTTAACTGTTTTGTGTTAAAATATTTTCATGACTATTAGAAAAGTTTACTTTCAATTTTTTATTTGAGCACATGTTTATATACTTGACCAAGTTCATGCATTAGAGAACAAAATATTGTTAAGAATAAAATGACAGGGATTAGACATCACACCTTAGATTATTTGTTTTCACAAGTTATTTACACCTCAAGTTTTTTAGCATGTAACTTAGTTGGCATGATTGTGCTTAGGATTTCCTTGAAGGTTGAATACTAAGTTACTAAGGTGTTCTTTTCAATGGTGAGGTTTATTTGTTTATACGGGTCATTTGGCCTCTTAGTGGCCACTATCTCTCAACTGAAGAAAACTTGTTCAAGTTTCTTTCTTTTATGGGGAAAAATGGATTTAGCATTGTTGATGTTGAGGTATATGTCATATAAATCCTTTATAGTCTAATTTAGTTTATATTCTAGTGTTCATCATATTTCATGTCTTACGCTCTACATTGTCTCTTCTTTTGTTTTCAGAAAAGGAACCCAATGTTGATGGTTAGCAACAGGATTTGAAGAAATAGGAGAACACTAACACTCGAGCTACAAATCTAAAAAGAGAGAAAAGAACCGGTTTAGTGATATTCTTAAAGCCAATATACCGCATAAGGAACACACATAAAGACTGATGTTCAATTCTTAAGAGTTGGTGAATTCACCTACAATGACTTGGCAACACAATGATAATGTTTTGTAGTGATGAAACAACATTTCATGTGTAAATTGTAGTCCAACCAATGTTAAGTTGGAAACTCATATTGTAATACTTGACATCTCATATAATAGAATTTACCTAGTTGAAATTATTTATAATTTCTCTTGATATTGTTTAGTATTTTAATTAACAAATGTAACTTTGCATTTTTATATTATAAGAGTCAGTGCACATTCTATGATGTTTTTTTTAATTTAGTCGCAAAATCATACTAATTAACTTATGTTGATTAATAATGGACACATAAAATCAGTCTAAAATACTAACTTAGTAGTTTATATTGATTAATGATGAACAAAAATAAAATGAATATATGACTAAATTGGTTGTTTATAATGGTTATTAATGAAAATAAATGAAATGAATATAAACTACTAAATTAATTGTTTATATAATTAATATGAAACTATCAAAAAATATAAATGACTACTGCAAATGATTAATTTGTGATTACAAATGACAACTAAATTTTGCATATATAAAACTATTAGTAGCTAATTTACAATATTTGATAACACGACAAAATTTTAGTCATATTTCTTTGGTCATTAATTGGTATCAAATGATGACTAAAATTTGCATATATATGACTATTAGTAGTGAAATTATATTAGAACACGACCAACATTTTGGTAATATTTCTTTGGTCATTAATTGGTTTTCTTGGATGATCATATAGTAATCTATTTTGTTGTATATTTGGTCATTAATTGTGGCAATTAATGACTAAATGAAAGGCTAAATTAATGACTAAATATACTACTAGATGATAAAATTGAGACAACCAATTAATGACTAAACTAAAAACGACTAAAATTTGGTCACGTTATAAGATATTGTAAATTAGCTACTACTAGTCACTGATGGAAAAATGGTTGTTTATATGCAAATTTTAGTCGTTATTTTAGTAACTAATTAGCCACTTTGTACTAGTATTTGTATCATAACTTCTGCAAATTTCAGATTGTGTCTTAGCTCCTTCTGCTTAGCCCTTACTGCTTTTCTTATCATAGGCCCACTACCTATGATTGCCAATGTAGCACATAGGTAACACACTCTTAGACTCTTGTTGGGGGATAATATTCCTCTACTACTTCTTTGTGCCCTTGGCTCTATGGCTTTACATGATCAAGAGCCTACCCAACAATGGAAGCCCCCTTTATCATATCTTTTCCAAACTCCAACTATTCTAGAGTTTTGACATCTTCAACCTCCAATATGACTTCATCACTCCATGTGGCGACTCCTTAGAGGTGACATTTTTCACCCAGTTCTAGCCCATTATACTACCCAATAAGGTTAAATATGCATTCCACCTGTCCTGTTGTACTGCCACATCATGCCGACATCATATGCCACTATAGCTTATCGAAGCCAATCATATGTTGTCATGTGTCCTTTCATACTTCCACGTCATGCTGATGTCAGATGCTACTATAGCTTATCAAATCCAATCATATGCTTCCATGTTTCATTATAGAAGAGAGAGAAGAGGGCCCTTCAACCTTTGGTTTTGCACCGAAATCCTTTGTTATTCCTTTTTGGCATTTCTCGGCGCTTTTAACGGATATCAGCACTACTAGACATCAAAGCTTCTTAAAGTACCACAGTTAAGAAGTTCTGATACTCCCCAATCCGCTGATAATCTGATATCTCATTATGTTGATCCACCGATATGTCAATCTCTAGGGTTCCAATATCCTCCAACCTCAGATATAGCCTGCTCTGATGTACCAAACCTCTAATATTTTGATATCATGATATCCTAGACTTATGATATGCCTAAGCGTTGATATGCTTACCTCAAATATTCTGATGCGCCAATATGCTAACCTCAAATGTTCAGATGCGTCGATATGCTGAACTCCAACATATTTTTCTCAAATATGTCGATGCACCAACCTCTGATATTTTGGTGCATCAATATCCTGACCTCCGGTATTCTGATCTCTGATATGTCAATGCTCCTTCCTTTCTAAGGCTTCAAGTCCCTAAAATTCACTAGACCATATCTTTTGATCCAAGAGTCCATTTTTGGACTTCCGCACATCGTTGGAAAGTTCTTCCAGAGAAATTTCCAATAGATAGGTCTTGTTTTGCGTTGAGTCCTTCTAAGGCTTTGAATATGACTCTAAAATTCTCTTCTTATTGACTCTTTGGACAGCTTAAATCACACACACCATGATGATCCTCTACATGGAGTCTACAACTACCATTGAATTTCATCTAGTCCCTCGCTATAATCATCATTTTATGGCTTTTCCACTAAACCTATTACTATGATGATTTTCTACTTAAATCTTATAGCTATCATAGGAATCCTTTTGAGCCATGAACAACCATGGGATTCCTCCTGGGCCATCACTACCAACATCTGTTGTGACAAGCATCCAATCTAGTCTATTTGACATCAATGCCAACGCTCTTGTTAACAGTTAGGCAATGCCAACTACCCAACACATCTCCCCAGAATGAATGTTGACATCAATGCCAACGCACTTGTAGATATCTTCACTTGGCCACTGCAAGTGTCCAATAGGGGGCATATACACCTGAAATGAAATCCTCAATGATCATATCTGACTCCAATTGAAAGTAATGCAAATCTAAGTACTCCTGTGAAAACAAAGAGTCATCTATAAAACCTAAACAAGTATCATCACTTAATTCAATAGAGACAGAGTGATTAGGATAATGTTTTTCCATGGGTTTGTCATGATTAAAGGGTTCAAGATTAACAAGTTGATTATCAATGAAAAATGATTAATCACACAAGAAGAATCATCAACTTGAGAAAGAGATGTGAGGAAAATTAATTCCTCATCAATGGGTTCATCAGCATTAGGAATAGTTGTCGAATCAAATTCGTGGATTTGATTTTCAGATTTCATAATTTGAATAGGGACAACACAAGGTATAGGAAAAGAAGTTGTAGATTCCTCATCCAAAATTTGATATTCTTCTTGGAAAGGACCATCCATTAGATCTTATTAAAAATACGTCCCTAGAAATCCTAACCAAGTACCGAAATTTCTCATCCAAATATTCTCGATCAAAATCTTCATCAGTAAATTCATAGCAAATGTGAAGAAATTGATTGAAAAACCCTTCCAAGGATTCATTCGACTCCATCCTAATATTACTAATGTTATTATATACATCTTGATAATCATACTTGTCAAATACTCGATGAAGTGCATTAACTAGTTGTTTAAAAAAATGGATAGAAGAAACAGGTAAAGAGTAACAACATTACATAGCATGACCTTCCAATGTGAGGGTAAACAACCAAACAATAATATCTTCTGAATAAACATCACTTGAAAAAAAAAATTGAACAAATTCAACCTCATAATCAATAATGGTTGTTGGACCTTCCCATCATACTTAAAATGTGACAAGTTATTTAACAACTTTTTCAATGATTGAAATATTTGAAGCCTTTAAAGAGCACCTCGGGATTATGATATGGGATGTAGCCATTTAAGATAGGATATTAAAATATACTTTATGGGATCATCTTGTCATGTGGCCCTCCTTCTAGTACCAAGATGTTGATGGTGCTGGAAGCCACCAACATATAGGGAGTCTCCTCGATGTGAAGTCCCAATTAGACCTCACACCATTTGGTGTAGGAGCCTTATTCAAATATACAAAAGAGATCATGCACATATTTGGCGTAGCAAGTATGTAACATTTTGTGTGGCACTAAGCGTAAGGTGTAAACGTATCTTCCACGCAAAAGAGATAAGGTATGGGCCTCTAATATAAAAGTATTAGTACTATCCTAAGAGAGACACGCAAGAGCAATGAGAATAATTATTTATTAACCTGCAAATTAGTTCACAACATAACAACGACCATGTAAACACATAATAACACCCATTCAACAAGATTCATAACTAAAGAAATTAAATATTTCATTATCTTTAGTATGTGTAACACAACATATACCACAAATATATAAAAAATAGTCTTACAATATTTACAATACATGCATGAAAGAGTGTTGGTTTCAAGAGGTTATGATAATTAATGAAATATCCAAGTACATTGTTACAATGATGAAACACTAGTTCCAATAGTGGAACATGAAGCTACAAATTGCTTCTCCAGAAGAATAATCTTCTCCCTTATGCACAACTATAGAAGCCAAGGCCAAATCTTTAAAAGTCCAAGCCATTTGCTTGAGTTATGAGGGCCTATTTATAACAAATGCTAATGACATTTGAGCTTCCTCATGACTCTTTGACTTCCACAACATATGGAGTACTATGTGACTCCTCACATTCCACATGTGTCTCTTGGACTTCTTTTACATTGGATTTCGTATTCATAAAAGAAAAATTACATCAAAATGGTGGTTATATAAGACAAAACTATAAGAACACAAAACTCCTAATGGAGAAAAGGAAAAATCATAAGCTCGAATATGGAGTTCATTTGTGATGTAGGAGTTCCATGCTTTGAACTCTATTGTGGTAACTTCAAATTTGATTGCGAGCTCTACAACATATCGCATCTTCACCTCCAAAGCATCTGATAATATGGATTTGGAGCTTCACTATAAGTTATTCCATAGCCAGGATAATTTCATGCGAAATTTAGTTGGCTCAATTGCATATTGTAGAATAGTTTTCTTGGTGATCTCCATGCCTTCTTGATTTGTTGCTTACTTGTTTTTTTCAATAAACTAGTTTATCTCCCGCATGATGACATCCTTGTCTATTATTTCTCCAAGTAGACCCACAAAAGATATTTTATGTTTATGTACTAGGTAATTTATGTCACCATGCAGTCAAAGATAAGAAGTTATGATGTTAGTGTCTTGTTCACTAAGGGGGGTGTAATTTTGAGTGTCAAGTCTTAATTGTTCTCTATCCAACGTGGTTGTTGTCTGGTCTTTCTTAACGAAATTCTCAGGAAACATAGGGTAATTGATGCCCTAATCCTACATCAAATCTATATCTCTACTTCTAACATTTAGAAGCTTCAAGATCTCTTGAGATTTATTCTGAATTTGGACCAAGGGTGCCACCACCTCATGCAAGAGAATCATCTCATTATATAGTTGCATCATGGTGTCTTCCATCATCTTCAAATCTTCAATTATGGCTGGCCATAGCTCCATTGTGCTTATACTAGTAGAAGACAATCATTATTTCTCTATGAGAAGATGATCAACCTATTGTTTTGCGACAACTAGATCCTCTCGCAATTGTGTATTCTCACTCATAATATACTTTGTCTTTTTTTGTGTTATTTTCACAAAAGCCACATTCAAGACCATGACTTCTTTGGTATATCTCTAGGTATTAGATGTTATCACCTTCTTTGTGGATATAGATATTGGATGAACAAGATCATTTGGAAAGTACCTTTTACTTTCTTATACAATCCTCTTCTTTAGTTGATTGAAGGTAAAATTAGACACATGTATAACCTTGTCATTAGGTGAAGGAAAAAATCCCATTTACTGAATGGGAGATGGCCACCAATGAAAGGAGATTTTGACTAAGGGATGGGTTCCTTTGCCATTGATTCAATGTCATACTCCTCCTTCAACTTTTCTTCCATTTCATGGGCCATATGTTCTTCCTCCATTACCTATGCAGCTTCTTCCTCGTGTTTGTTCTTCATTCCTTCTTCCTGTAATTTCTTATGTTGTTCTTCTTCTTGTATTATTTTGCTTTCCTCTTCTACTTTCTATTGTAGAAATCATCTTTCTTCTTCTTTTCTTCTTCCTCTTTCTATAAGTGTTCCTCCTCTATTTTGTGCTCTTATAACTTCTTTTTTATTTCTAACTTTCTCTTCTCCTCCTCCTATTTCCTTTGCTACTCTACCTCACTTGTTTTTATAACACCATTTACCAATCTTGGTAGATTTGATGCTCTCATTATGGCCTAGGGAAACCCTCCCTTCTAGACTTGGTCCAATATCTAAAAAATAGTGTTTTATTCCATATATGCTACTTTTCCCTGTGAGAAAAGTGTGTACACGCGGGTTAGCATATATCCAACCCACGTACATATGTTAAAACACTTTAAAAAATAATATTAATTTCGGGTGGAGTTCACGGCTTTTACCTGTTACTCACCTCCTATTACCCATGGCCCAACTATTTACCAACTGAAGAAACTAATTTGGAAAGGTATAAATAAACCTCCATGGGAAGGCCTTAAGGGAGAAAGGATGAGATATTGATACTATAGTGAGATTATCCCTAATCAAGTTTGAAGAATCCTTGTGCCTCTTGCACTCCCCAAAGCTTCAAGAAACCCTTGTTTCCTTGATTATAGATATCCCCCAACTTGCTTGAGATATCCATGTATTGGTGATGGAGGAAGATTGTTGAAGGTTGGGAAAGGATGGATCTGGAGTAAGGTTCCGCTTGGAGCTGGAGAAGGACTTAGGTCGTATTTCTCCACCTCATTTATGGCTTACTTCAATAAAAGCAATGTTGTTCTGTTTCTGATATGAAATGTGTTTATGCATCAAAATTATGTTGTAATTCATTTATGAATCTTATATTGATGTATAATTAGTCATTAATTTATATGATTTAAAGTTAACATCATGTATATGCTTTATTTTTCTACTGTCGTGTATGTTCCATTTAAATAATTTTCAGGTTTCAAGAACATCGGGAGAAGCAGAGGGTTTGTACCCTATGGGATCTACCCAAACGAAGGACATCCGGGTAAGGACACTCCTACATGATTTAGTAGAATAAGTATTTTTGATGATTGTTTGAGTATTTCTTGTTGAGGTTTTCCCTCTGCTCTATTGGGGTTCTCAACCCAAAGCCCTAGGATGGTTTCAATCGTAATAGAATTGGCGACTCCGCAGTGGATAACAATCTTGTTATTCCTAGTTTGGGTTGTTTGTTCTCAGTCAGGGTTCACTTTCTTGATTTCTTACTTTTACAATATTGTTTGGTCCATTAGTATCCCAAGCGTTGAGTTTGATCTTCTTGACTAGACCTTGATTTTTGTTTTTCCTAATAAATATTTATATACACTATTTTCTTTGATTATAGTAGCATATACACGTAGGTTTCTTTAAGTTAGACTCACGTATACGTGATTTTCCTATATTAGAAAAGCGTGTGCACATTTTTGTCTCTTTACACAGTCACATATGTAATTTTTTGGATTGTTTTTTCAAATCTTTCTGCCCAGTTAGGTCTTCTACCTGGTGGTTTATGCTATTGTATGGTCATCTACTATCTGGCGTATTCATTTTTCCTGCAAGATTTCTTTTTCAGAAATATCCTTCTCATTGAAAATATTTGGCCTAGGATTGCTTCTTAATCAAGTTCATAGTTTGTATCTTGGGTTCAAGGCTTCGTTCTGAAGTTCTTGGTTGTTCTGGTCTTCCAGAACAGAAAATTATTTTCGGTTTCATTTCTAACCTGAATTTCAAATCCCTTGCTTTGCTTTGCCTTGATTTGTGGCTTTGTTACTTTTCTTGATTTTTGAGAGTCTTTTTGACAAATTTGAAACTATTTCCTTCTTGACCTTTTTATCAGATTGTAAAAATATTTTGCTACTACTTGGGTCTATTTGTACAAGTTTGTAGTCTTTCTTGTTCAAGTTTTATTCATTTTCAAGTTTATAACTTGCAAGATTGAAAGACTCCTTGTGCCTATTTATTGATCTTCCGAGTTTTAGTAGTACTTTTTTGACCTCAAAAAGTTATTTTATTCCCTTTAAAATAAAAATCTCAAAAAAAACTTTTTTTTTGTTTTTCTTTCTCCAAGTTTTTGGTTTTCAGTTTCTTTTGTTTTGTGTTGAAAAGCAAATTGAGATATTTTGTGATTTGTTCCGCTTTCTTCAAAGAGAGATTTGTGTTGAAATTTGTTCCGTCTTCATTTTAAGTTGGCTTATTGTCTCTATAAAGACTTGCATTTGCTTATACGTGTTGTTTAGGATCTTGCATCATCATTGTAATTTGCATTAGGTTAGTTTTCATTTAAGGAATTCTTAGTTTTTTTAGTTTTTGGGTGTGTGTGGATTGTTTCAGAAAACAAAAGAAAAATATTTTCTCTATATATAAGTTTTTCGCAGAACCCAAGTAGAGTTATAAATGACTGCATTCATATAGTTAGTTTTCTATTGATTTCTTTTGTCATAAAACCATCGTCAGTTTCACTCTTGTAATTCTCCCCTAACTTAAAGAACAACTATAGAAAATCAAGTGATTAATAAAATGAACTAGAACTTTTATTGTTGTCATTAAACAAACACCAACAAGTTTAGGGTCATTAGGGCCTTGGATTAGGTGAGTGAAGAGTTAACTCTCCAAGACCGCTCAAATTACAAAACGTAGAAGTTGAATAAAGAGTGAAATCTAATATCGTTATAAAGATTGGAAAAGCTCCGTGAATGGGAGTTAAGCACGAGGGAGAGTGAATACAAGGAAGAGAGATACCCCATCTCCAATTTGTTGGATCTTGCCTCATGACTGTTCCGCCCGGCTTTTGATACGAGTTGGTATCCATAGTTTCCTTTCTTAGGGATCGCATAGGTGGCTGCAAAGGGGAATCATGTGGCACCGGAGGCTAACGTTGCATCATGTTCAATAGTACTTCTAAAGGGTACCCTTTCGAAACTTGGGTTCATGCATCGGCAAAGGTTGTTATATGGAGGTCAGTGTAACTACCTCTGATACCTTCACTAATAGGCCTGGGGCGTAATTACCCTAGTCTATTTTAGAAATACCCTTGATTTTAGCTTTCTTGTATTTTGGTGTCTAATCCTAATCACCCGGAGCATAAATACATGAAATTTGTTGGATTGCTTGTATCTTTAGGGACTTTTAAAGAGCGCTCTTTTCTCCTAGTTGGCCTAGCTTTACAAATTTTTCGAGTATTTAAGTAGATTTCTTAAAAATAATTCAAAGTGGTTTATCGACCAGCTCATCAATCTAGGAGACTTCATGGGCTATCACCTACAAGTCCCGAGCCTTTTGGTGAGCTCCAGTATTGTAGCAATAATGCTACAACTCCTGGGGCTTCCTGTCTCTCATTTTATCAACCCGGTTGTTCGTACAAACTTGGAAGCGACGGTGCTATATGCACAAGTACTAGCTCTTGTCGCAGCTGTCACTTGATCAGCTGGCACAAGTCCGCTAGGGCTCAAGCCAACTTCTATGCCTCACAGAAGAAGCTTTATCAATGATGGACGAAAGCTAGCTCAAAGAAGACTAGTCTACTTGACAAAAATGAACTGAAAGCAAATCCAAGCATGTAAACCTAGGAAACCCTAATTTAACTAGTCTAACCTCTATAGTGCAATGCATGTGAATGAAACTTCTACCAATGCTGCTAATACCTCTAATAAGTGAAAATGCATGGATCTAAACTACTTGCATCATAAAAGACATGTTTTTGTACTTTTCATTAAGTAGGTGGAATGATTGTGATTTTGTGCTTATCAGGGTTTGGTTGTGCAGATGGAATGGAGAAGGAAGGAAAACATGGGACAGGTTGGGGAGGCTAGGAGCCCTATGGACCCTTGGCGTCCATCCACAGAGGTTTTCCACGTTCAGAAGCTCGGCAACCGAGTGAATGACCTCCTACAAGATGTCTGCAGGGGATCCTACAGGATACTCAGGGGTTTCTACAGGATGTCTCTAAACTACTACAGGATGATCTACCGTGAAGGATTAACGTGATGGATGAGTGATGGAATGGTAAGAAGAGATATGTGAGGTAGGGATCAGGCTGGTGATGGCTCAGAAGTGGAAGGATGAGATGGGAAACGGGTGTAGGGAGTATGTTGAAGTGAAGTCGATGAAAGGTCAAGGAATGAAGCTACGTGAAGAATGGAAGACTTTAGGAGAGGACCGAACGAAGTGAGGGTCGAGGAGATATGGTTGCATGCGTGATCAATATGGAGGTAATGGTAATGGAATGGGAAAGAGGAGTGTAAATGAAACAAATGCTTATGAATGTCACCAAACCGAGAGGACATCAACCTAAACTACTTATGCTGAGAATTCAAGGAACAGCAATCCAAAACGCGAGGAGAAATGTGTATGAAGCTGTGATGAAAGTGTGTGTGCAGGTGTGACTGACAAGGAAGCATCTAATCAAGACCAAGACTGTGTTGCAGCAATCATCAAGTAAAGTAATGCGTGTTTTTGGTGGCTAGTTATGGACTGCACCCCAATCTTCAAGAGAGATGGCAGTGAGCCTTAACAACCGTTTTGCTGGAGCTCCAATTGATGGTATATATCCTCTAAGAAAGTGGAAACAACTGTACCATAAGCAAAATCTATCCTACTCATAAGAAAACCAAATCATCAACCTGTTATTAGAATTGCATGTGTAAATGAAAACTTAAAGTGCTGGAAATGAAATGGAAACAACACTACAGTAGACGGGATCTATGGCTCTCAGGTTGGGCCCTAACCTGAGAGCTATAGTCTCCTAAGAAAACTCAGAAATAGATCACAAACTACCTTCTTTATTCATAAACTGATGTCATGCCGAATTGGCTTACAAAAAGGAACAAAACAGAACTGTGCTCCGAAATTACAATGATAATGCGAGAGTTTCAACAACCATCTAAGGCTAAGGCCTTCATATTTATACAAAAAACGATGAGCCACCAAGTGCCCTTGATTTTAGGGGCTCAGCTGTCCAACTAGAGTTTGACTACGGATCCTGTAGGGCAGTCATAACTACTGCTCTCGTAGAACAGTTTATGACTGTTGTTCATGTAGGACAGCTGGTTGCTTCTTGAGCTCGGAGGGGAGATGGATTGGAGCTCGGAGTTCTTGGTGGGAATCACGAGGAATGTCCCAAGACTGTGGACATCCCTCCACAAAATCAGCAGTGCCACCTTATTGTCTCCTTATCCCTTTTTCGTTGTCTCTTGCTCCCTTTTTAATGCCAAAACCTGGAATCACAATGCATTAGTCACGTAGATAAAGTGTCTAACCTTCCTCCTACAAACAACATGAATAAACTAAGAAATGCATGCATAAGCAAATAAAGATGAATGGTTTGAGCAAGTAAAATAGGCCAAAATGAGCCAAAATTGTACCAAAA